>JALPQI010009045.1:0-58717 GCA_025490895.1 Thaumatotibia leucotreta
GACGAACTCATTTGATTCTAACAGGAGAAAAATATATCCCGTTTCTGTATTATAATGTTCTATCCTTGCATTCAGTTTGTCATCCATATAAAATGTATGAGAAAATTGAAATGAAATGGAAAAAGAACCGGCCAAGAGCATGTCGGGCCATGCTCAGTGTAGGGTTTCGTAGTTATCCAAAAACGGCTGGGCCGATTATGTTCAAAATAGTTTTATTTCAAAGTATTCTATAAGACCACTTTCATGATTTTTTTCATATTTTTTGGACCTAGGGATCAAAAGCTAGAGGGGGGGACACAATTTTTTTTCTTCTGGAGCGATTATCTCCAATAATATTGACTTTAGAAAAAAAGTTTATTTTAAGACCCTTATTCAACGATACCCCACACTATAGGATATACAGCAAATAAAAAAAAAACATCCTGCCTTCACCAGTTGGGGAGGTACCGAAGATTTTTTTTTCTAGTTTTTATTAAACCACTTTGTTGGCATAATAAATATGTATACCTGTACCAAATTGCAGATTTATAAGTATTAGCGGCCACTGAGCTATACTGCGGACAGACGGACATGGTGAAACTATAAGGATTCCGTTTTTGCCATTTTGGCTACGGAACCCTAAAAAATGGAACGCTTTCTTTCTCCTACTAGAATCAAAAAAGCCTAAAATTCTGAATACTACATTGTCCAATTACAAAATAAATAAATTGTCACCAACTTTAAACAATAATATCCAAATAAGAACAAAGGATGCATTAGTATGACGCTTAGTTTCTGAATAACGGCATAATCATACACATAGGTACCTATAGGTATAATAAGCCCTTTTCAGTATTCCATAGGGCACCATCAAATTTTCCGCGTATTTCGGCCAAAACAATGACGCATCCATGACTCATCAATCGCTAGAATCCTTACAACCTTGATCAAGAACTATGTACGTTTATACTTGCTATAAGATCAGTTAGTGGCTGCCACGCGCCATTCAATTGTGAGACTTCGTACCCGTCGCGCGCGCCGCTTAAAGTGTCTTTCGAAGTGACAAAATGGCTTCAAAAATCGCGTTACACGTGCTCAATGTCGTTTTCACGATATTTGGACTAATCCTCGCGAGTGGTTCCATCGGATTTTTCGTCTACATCAACATGTTTACAAGCCTTCGCAACAGCAATCATTATCTACTGGATTATAATGTGTATTGGCCTCAAGCCGTCCCTTGGATGTTTTTCGTCGCTGCGCTCTTCGTGATTTTCACATCTTGCTGTGGATACACAGGTGCTAAAAAGAACAGTAAGTCCATTGTGACTACGTATGGGATTTTTGTGTCGGTAGCTACAGTTTTGCTAATGGGCATCGCGATTGTGGCACTTGTGTGCGCTGACGGATATAGAACAGACAACTTTATAAGAGACACGATTTGGGACGCATATTCTCAGATGAAAGATCACCCAGAGCTTGAACAATACTTTGGAAATGTCGAGAAGAGATTGTATTGCTGCGGTGCTGATAGCCCAAGGGATTACGTTAGCTGGAGGAATGAATTCCCGCAATCTTGCTGTGATGTGATCAGGTACAATTTCCTTGACGCTTATCCTATTGACTGCAGTACTACCAACAAACTGGCGAACGAGAGACACGGATGTTCTGAAGTTGCCTCCCAATACGCAAGAATAGGGATCAAAGCTCTCTCCGGAATTTCAATCTTCACTGCGTTGATTGGCTTAATAACACTCGCAGTTGCCTTTAAAACGTCCAAGACGATCAAAAACAGGAAACGCCAAGTGATAGACGTGAGACACGAAATGGAAAGCAAGAAAGTGCTTCTGTAAAGACTTTAACAAGTTTAGTTTTAAGGCTGTGTTTGGCTTGTTTCTATCCTCACGAAAGCGAGAGTAAGTAACATTTCCTTTAAAATGACGTAAAACATGTCGTAAGACTTAGCTTAATCACATGACACTATTTATTCCGATCATTAGCTTATAATGGCATTTAACATTAACATTTGAGTCCAAAAAACACGATTGTAAATCTAAATTGCTCAAAAATGATGTCCTAAAATGCCGTAGACGAATACGTTACTTACGTCTTTTAAGTTTTTGTTTACTAAAAGCTGTTTATAATAAAAGAAGCCTAAGTACATTTTTCGTTTTACGGCATTTTAAGCCTAATTGTGATTTCTGTTATGTTGTAAAATAGCGCTGCTATCGATGTAAACTGGAGCCCATTTGGTTCTATAAAACTTAAATGCATTCAGAACCAAATCACCTTAAGTGTTATTTTTATGCATACCAATGTAATCCTAACTGATATAGCGATAAACTCTAGAATCGCATTAACTGTTACTTACCTATGAGTCATTTTGATTCACACGATTTAAAATTGTTCAGATCCAAACGGACTGAAGCGCAATTGTTGTACATTCCATTATAAACCTAACTGCTTTAATTTTATAGCTTAGAATGATAACTTTATGTATGTAACATGAGTCAGTTTTCTTTTAACAACTATTCAAAACCAAAGTGTCTTATAAACGTATTAGTTCATGGCATTGTGAACCTTATTTGGCACAATCATGTACATTAGAATGGCATTAATGTATGAGTCAGATTGTCTGAAAAATAAGGCGAATGCGTCATCGTTATCATCAATTGAAAACCTTTGAAAGATCGTAGTTTATAGTATAGGGTAGTAGGATAGCTTTCTAATCTAAATTCTTGTCTAAAAGCTTGCGTAATCAAATTTTTCACCAGCATCTTATGTGTGTCATGACTTGATCGCTCGGCCTTCGCGAGCGTTGTTTATAAAAGAGCTTGCGCATGCGCGGCCGCCTCATTTCATCGACAACGATCTCGCGGCTCGGTCGTCATCATGGCCAAGGAAGACTTTATGAAGAACGTGCTTTATGTCGTCAACATTATTTACGCGGTTTTCGGGCTTGCGACTGCGATAACTGGAATATGGTTCTTCGTTCAGCTTATGGAGTTCGTCCGGCTTCGGAACATGAACCACTACCTTTTGGATTGGAGGGTGTACTGGCCTCAGGTAGCGCCATGGCTCTTCATCATCTTTGGAGTGATGATTATCATCATAGCGTTCTGTGGTTGGTGCGGCGCTCAACGGGAAAGCAGAGGAATCCTTGGAATTTACGGCGGATTCATGAGCTTCCTGATCCTGTTCCAAGTTCTATCAGCAGTGCTTATATTTGTGTATGTGGATGGTGAAGATACTGACCGTTTCATTAAGGACACAGTGTACGATGGATTCTACAATATACAGAACAATCCGGATCATGCCAGGGAATATGAATGGATTGAAAGGAAGCTTAAATGCTGTGGTGCTAATGACGCTCGGGATTACAGAGCTTTCAGAAACGATTTGCCTTTGTCATGCTGTCATGATAGTCTTTATAAAGCTTTGTGTGATTTCACTGATAAGGAAGCTAATGAAAGAGTAGGATGTGCTAAAGTGGCTGCAGTGTATACAAAAATCATCAGCTCTTCAGTTGCCGCTGCTTCTCTTTTGATGATGATCCTTGAAATAGTAGGAGTGGCTATCGCTTGGAGACTGTTCCATTTATTCAGAGAAGTGGAACATTATATTCCAGAGAAGAAAGAAGGTGAGACCGAGTGCTAGTATTAGTTGTGGTTTAGCCAGTATTATACCGCCGAAATAGTTTTATCAATGCGACACGAATCCGACGCGATCTTAACGCAGTAGCTTTTGCTATTTGTATATCTTTGTTTACAATCTTAATGTTTAAAGTTACTTTGTGTCAATGGAACCAGATACGCAACGCAACTGCGATTATAAGTTCCCATGTTTCCTTGTCTAAGGAAAATCAGGGAATTTGTATACTTCACTATTATTTAATTGTAAGATCTCTCCATTCCTTCGTGTCTTAGTAATTATATTAGTTAAGGTATTTTTGCCATAATGACGACTGTTAAGGTCAAAATGCCATCGCCTTGAGTGGTTTAATCAGAATCCTCCTAATTCAATCATTCATTTGACAATTGATTGACTTAAGCTCTAATTGGAGTGAAATTGAGTCTTATTTCTTCAAATCTAAGGTTGAATATAGAATTACAACTTGAAAGCCTTAAGCTATCTGACCTCGTGCATGTCGTGACGAATTATAAAACCGTTTGAGTATGTACCTCGTCCAACGCGGATTTCGCAAGACTCGCTCTAAGCTTGCTTGAAAGCGAGCGCGCCATGGACAGGTACATGTTTAGAAGGCCGCTTATGAGAAAATGTTTGACCTCAAATGCAGTTTAGAACTAAAATGCAGTATGTGCGCGAGTTTTGATGGGACTTTCAGACTTTTTAGTTCAAAGCGATGGTGTTTTGTCCGAGTGTGTTTGAGAACCCGATTGGTTCTAAACAGTTACGCAATGTGTTCTGTGAATGATAATTTATTCGATGGAGCGTGTTTTGAAATATCAAAGTGCCAACGTAACCGTCTTTGGTTGCGATTATGCAATAGACTCATCTGTATATTTAGATATATATGTTTTGGCGCAATTTTCCGTCCCTAATATAACTGGACTAGAATAAGTTTTTTATCTGCTCATATGTAGATGTAACATATGTACCACTTTCAGTAGAATATTTTTTTAAATCGCATGCCAAAGAAACATATAGGTACAAATATATATCAGATCATATAATTTATGTGTTAAAGAAATATTTTTTGCATGCAAAAACTATTCACGTGTTAGTTTTAAACTAGTTTTAAGTTCAAATTATGTAATGTATATAATTCTTTAGATTTTTATACGTGTGACATGTTTTAGAAATAACTGCAGAATTTTCTAAGGCATGTCTGGAGACCTAGTCTTAAGTTACCTGTTGTGAAGTGTCAGAAATATGTAATAAATGACATCTTACTAATTACCTCGTTTCACTAATTTACTTCAACCGATTACCTAAAAAACCCATGAGTCACAATTGTAGTTCATTTTATGACTAGTCGTAACCAAATACAGCTTGATTCGGTATAATTAGAGAATATCATACCTATCTCTTTTGATAAATCATAATTATAATCAAACCCGTTACAGTTCCAATTTTTTTAGAACGATTTAAATATCAATGAGTCAGTTGAGTAGGTACATTCATGCATACCATTATTCCGTATGCCCGTAGAAAAGGAAAAATTGTAAATAAACCTAAAAAGTGGAATTATTTCATAATCACGCAGTTTGAGAACATAATCTTGGTCTTATCACCAAGTTAAAACTTTCAACCATGAGTACACATACATTTTTAGTTGAATTATTGATATTTATTAGTATTAACGTAAAAATAAATCTACGAACCTGTACGCTTAGCACATGATTGGTATGTCGCCGCGAGATAGATTTTCCATTTTTTATCAACTATAATATGAATAAAAGAGGGATGGATAGATTGGATAGTCTATCTCGCGGCGACATATTATCGCACTGATCCTGCGCTAAGCCTACTGTTTCACGTTTTGTGACAAAGACAAGAAATGTTATTGATATTTGTTTACATTTTTTTCGTTTTCTATAAGCGCTCAGTACGTGATTTACCTATAAAATAATGTTTTCCTAATCATTTAGTGAAAAGATTGTTTGAAAGTGAAATTCACATTGGACATTCGTAAACTTGGTAATTTCCTTTACCATATGACATGACATCTAAATTAAAAAATAAATTCGAAAAAGATAGATGTGTGTCTTTTATTTACTAGTACTTAGTGTGTAGATGCATCAGTCTGTAACTCAGTTCAGTGAATGATAATAAATAAATAAATAAATGGCCTTTTAAATGCAATTCAGTATATTCGGTCATAAATCTTCAAAAACTTAATGGTCAGTGACACTCCAATCCCTTAGTCGACTCTTACGACACCAAGAGTTGGGATGGTGACAAATGTAATCTTACTGCCGTCACCATGCGCTTCCACCTATAAAACTAATGAAACAAAATGTAGTAAATATAAGGAAATAAAACTACCTTATAGACTATTGTAGCTTGCTATTGCAAACACTGCAAATTATACAAGAATGTTGTATCAGCCAACATTTAGTGTTCAAGGCAACCTAGTTTTGCATTTGCACCAACCTGCTGAGTGTCATTTCATTTGTCTCTGTCACGCAAATTATGGCTTCATTAGAGCGACAGAAATAAATGCTTGGAATTTAAAATTCTTGGTCGTAGTAGGCCCACTGAAGCCGCGATCGACATAGTATTTCTCTGTCTTACTAATGTGCGAATTTACAAGTGCGAGTAGGCCAACAGCTAATCTTTATTCGAGGCTCTGTACATTTTTCGCTTTGACGTATTACACCGTGAGAATTATTTAACGTAGGTACTCAAATACTAAGAATAATTTTGTCAGTATAGCAGTTAAAAAAATCGCATGTCAAATGCAAAGCGGTATACGGAGTGTAACAAAACAGTGGTTATATGTTTAAGTTATGGAACTCTCTGGGGAAGGCCTATGTCCAGCAGTGGAAGTCAATGGGCTGATGATAATGATGATGATGATGATATGTTTAAGTGCCTTTATTGTAAATAGGAAAACTTATGAGAATAGTCTTCTTAAACGAAAAAAATAAATTGCCAAAAAAAAATATTTTTTGTAATCGGAATACGATATTTCAATACATATATTATACAGGTGATAAAATGTTGCTATTACTCTAATATAATTTCACAAACTTATGACTGGTCTCAATCAAAATCATGTACACAATTCTTCACATCACATCATCAGCCTATCTCAGTCCACTGCTGGACGTAGGCCTCTCCTATTAACTATGCGTAGGTACCTACCTATAGAGGCATTAGGAGGTAAATGCCCACAATCACCACGCTAGGCAATGGGATTGGCGATCGCAGTAATGTGTCCACATCATCCATCAAATAAAAAAATAAAAAAATGGTCAGTGACACTTAAATCCCTTAGTCGACTCTTACGACACCCGCGGGAAGAGTTGGGGTGGCGATCTGGCGACAAATGTACGAGTATTCAAACAGAATTCTTCACCTTACAATAAATTTAAGATGTACTTACGTTTATGACGACTAATCCTACGCCCACGATTGGAGACCTCACTTCATATGACAATCTATCTTATAACTAAATGTTAAATTCAAGAGTTCATCTCATAGTAGTTAGGACATTACAATTCCGAGACTTAGAACGAGTAATGTAGGCACATTCAGATTTGAAAAATACGATCTGAAAATAATCTTTGTGTATAACAAGATATGCGTACGTTTAGTTAAAAGTTAAAAGTCAATATTTCCTATGGGATCGATTTATTGTTAATCAAGGAAATACACTCTCAGTGAAAAAAAACGGGTCGGCAAAATGTCATAGAAAATACTGTTTACACGATGATTTCAAATATATGTGTAAAATGATTACAGGATAACTGAAATCCAATTTAATATCCGATTGTATTACATTTTTCCGGTACCTATTTTTCATAGAATCTAAAAAATATGTAATTTTATCGTCGTATTATTCCGTGGATATAAAAATAGCATATCATGGTACAAAAACTCCCTTTTCTATACATTTTTGGCGATTTTTTAAACACAAAAATTTTGCCTGCATAAATCAGTGTCACGACCATTTTTTTTATCGATTATATGATGAATTCTGAGAAATTACAATATAATATATTCTGATGTTAAAAATAATTCTATCTATTCTATACATATTTGAAAATCGTGAGTTTTCAAATGTGTACAGCATAGGTAGACTTTTTGGTACAGTATTTTCTATCAAAAATTATACCTGACTCGTATTGTTTGATTACGAGTGTCTTAACGTCAGAAAAGGTGGACTTTTAAACAGGTTTAAAAGTTGTTTACTAGATAAGACGCCGCGATTTGGGCTCTACTTTTCACTTACGATCAGGTGGAGTGGAGCCACTTTGTTGTGCCAACATAAAAAAAAAGATGAATCTGCCATACGACACATTGAAATATTATATTGATATCGTATTTTACTACCTGAATGCCAGTTTGGCACAAGTCAGTGCCCTCGAGAATTGAGGTCAAACTTAAAGCTTCATATGAGGCCTCTGTCATTGTTCATATTTGACACAAGTTATTCATAGTTATACTTATACAGGTTATCGCAATGTGCCGATCTTGAAGCATGTAGGTAGGAGATACAGGGTGCTTAGACAAGTTGCCAATCGCTAACGCTTAATCGTCAATCGTAAACGAAAGGCAGCTACCTGTCTTTGTCGCACTCATATGAAAGAGTGACAGAGAGGGAAAACTACGATACGCAAGCGATTGGCAACTTGGCTAAGCATCCAGGTTTCGTGAAGTCGGGTTACATTTAGCCCTAGGGGGTAACATTGCCCACACAAAAAACCATCTTGGCAAATTAATAATTGAATTGAAACAAGATTCAAGGATGAACAATATTGCTTTGCTATTCCGCGATACAGAATGTGTAGCTAATTAGTGTAACCCGCTATAATTACTTGCGTATTTTTTGCATGCAATTAATTTTCCCACCCTCCCGCCGCAAAAATAAATACGCAAATAACTATAACAAACCACCACCAATAAAACTATACTCGACACGTGTTTCGCCTCTCTACGAGGCATCATCAGGAGTTGACGATGTTGTCGGTCTGGTGTCCGGCAACAGAATGAGCTGTCCTGTCTGGTCGGCCATATTTATAACCTCACCCTGACCCCGCCCCCTACCCCCTTCTCCCCCCCTGGCAACGGAAAAAATTCGTAATAACGGCGATGACGCAACATTCAGCTGCTCGTTAATAATTACACCTCTACCGTTGTACCTAACTATTTCCAATTGTTCCAGAACGTTCAAACGTAAACCTTTATCACAAACGTGCAGAACATTAAAAGAGTGGTCCTCAGATAAACTATGGCCACTCTCTATCAAATGCTTCGCGAAATTTGAACGTTCTGGATGGTTATGCCTATAAGATGTAACATGCTCCTTATACCTTGTGTTAAAATTACGGCCCGTTTGCCCCACGTACACCTTATTACAATCATCACAAGTTAGCTTATACACACCAGACTTCTTGCCCGTCTCAATTTGATCTTTGCCGTTACAAAGTTTTGAATGTAACGTATTGTTTGTCTTAAAAGCAACATTAATATTATTAGACTTCAAAACTTTGTAAATATCATCTGATAGTTTGCCGACATACGTAATGCTTGCCTGAAATTTCTTGGTGGGTTCAGACGGCCGTGCAGCATACAACATATTATTGATCATGCCATTCTGTTTCTTTCTGATAATACTATCCACAACTGACTTATCGTAGCCGTTAGAAACCGCCAAGTGATAGATGTTATTCAATTCTAGCCGATAATGCTCATCAGAAAGAGGCACAGTCAACAATCTATGCACATAACAATGAAAAGCCGCTAACTTATGTTGCCACGGATGTGTAGAAGAAGCCGGTATAACTGCGTCAGTCTGTGTAGGCTTACGGAAAATTCGGAAATCGTGTCTGTTATTAACCCTTGTGATCGTCAAGTCCAGGAAATTAAGTGAATTGTCTTGCTCTAATTCTTTCTTAAACTTAATTTTCGGGTGCTTGTTATTAACCTCGGTAAAAAATGCATCCAGCTGTGTCACACTGCCCGTCCAACAAATAATTAAATCGTCCACGTACCTAAAATAATACAAAATATCCCTATTACCTACAATATGCTGGTTTTCAAAGTCATCCATAAAAATATCAGCCATTAAAGGACTCAATGGTGAACCCATAGCCAAACCATCATTTTGCAGGTAATATTGACCCCCAAATCTAAAATAATTTTGTTTCATACAAATAGCAGTGAGTTGCAATAATTCATCCACCTCTCCCGGATGCAGCCGCTGTCTTTCAAACATACCACGAAGGATGTCCAATGTTTCGACATACGGTACATTTGTAAACAAACTGTCTACATCCAACGAAAGAAGGATAGCATTCTCAGGCAAGTTAATACCCTTGATCCTCTCTACTAGATCTAAACTATTCTTTAAACAAAACTTAGGCCGAAATTGGGATTTATCTCTAATAATGCAATTCAATCTCTTTGCTAAATTATAAGTTGGTGCACCCAAGTATGACACCACTGGACGAATCGGAATATTGTCTTTATGAATCTTTGGAAGACCATAAAGAACAGGAGCTCGTGGATTCATGGGGATAACCATATTCTTCTCATGCTCAGTTTCAAAGACAAACGAAGAATCCTTAACCGCATGCCTAAGATCTTTCTGGAACGCTGGAGTTGGGTCTTTCCGTAAGATAGAAAAGCCATCACCTTGGATAATATCTAATACTTTCTGATTGTATTGACCCCGTTCCATGATCACAATGCAATTGCCTTTGTCTGCCTTTGAAACCACTAGATCATTATCTTGCACCTTTTGTTGTATAGATCTTAATAACAACATATTAGATCGTACCCCCGCATCCTCTACTAGACCAGCACCTTTAATAACATTAGCTACCATGGTTTTTGTGTCTACCTCACCACGCCCCCGAACAATAGCAACCTCGGCATCCACAGCCAAATTTTCAAGAACTCCCTGTTTTAGCTTAGGTTGGAAGTTATATTTCAATCCCTTCTCCAAAAGACCTACTTCATTTCCCGAAAATTCGACTGTAGTGAGGTTCTTCATGCGAGGGTGGAACTGGTGATGAGTTGGTGGTACTATTTCACCTCTGCCTAAGGAAGAATTAGAAGCTGCAGTTAATCTGTGCAATTTGTTAAGCTGTGCAATATACATCTCGTGAGCAAGTTCTGACGCGAAGTATCTGGCCTTTTGGTCAAGAATATCAAACTCGAGATTATGCAGCTTAAATGAAAGTTCGGAATATAGAACCTTAAGATGCAATTTTAAATTGTCTCTAACTGTAAACCAATGGCGAGATTCTTCGTTGAGCCAGACCTTTTGAGCCTTATTAATTGCCAACCTTGCCGACCTGCTAGTACTACTACAACGGAAATGGATGTAATTAGGTACAACATTCAGCTGCTTACATCGCTGGTTAAACCAAACATTCTGGACAGCTGCACGATGCTGTTTCGTTAATTTGACATAAAGTCGTGCCTGCTCAGCCACGCTAGCTGTTTTTAAGTAATTAATTGAATCAGGCGTTACTTTGCGGAAGTCCATATTCAAGGATGAACAATATTGCTTTGCTATTCCGCGATACAGAATGTGTAGCTAATTAGTGTAACCCGCTATAATTACTTGCGTATTTTTTGCATGCAATTAATTTATTTTATAGCGGGTTACACTAATTAGCTACACATTCTGTATCGCGGAATAGCAAAGCAATATTGTTCATCCTTGAATATGGACTTCCGCAAAGTAACGCCTGATTCAATTAATTACTTAAAAACAGCTAGCGTGGCTGAGCAGGCACGACTTTATGTCAAATTAACGAAACAGCATCGTGCAGCTGTCCAGAATGTTTGGTTTAACCAGCGATGTAAGCAGCTGAATGTTGTACCTAATTACATCCATTTCCGTTGTAGTAGTACTAGCAGGTCGGCAAGGTTGGCAATTAATAAGGCTCAAAAGGTCTGGCTCAACGAAGAATCTCGCCATTGGTTTACAGTTAGAGACAATTTAAAATTGCATCTTAAGGTTCTATATTCCGAACTTTCATTTAAGCTGCATAATCTCGAGTTTGATATTCTTGACCAAAAGGCCAGATACTTCGCGTCAGAACTTGCTCACGAGATGTATATTGCACAGCTTAACAAATTGCACAGATTAACTGCAGCTTCTAATTCTTCCTTAGGCAGAGGTGAAATAGTACCACCAACTCATCACCAGTTCCACCCTCGCATGAAGAACCTCACTACAGTCGAATTTTCGGGAAATGAAGTAGGTCTTTTGGAGAAGGGATTGAAATATAACTTCCAACCTAAGCTAAAACAGGGAGTTCTTGAAAATTTGGCTGTGGATGCCGAGGTTGCTATTGTTCGGGGGCGTGGTGAGGTAGACACAAAAACCATGGTAGCTAATGTTATTAAAGGTGCTGGTCTAGTAGAGGATGCGGGGGTACGATCTAATATGTTGTTATTAAGATCTATACAACAAAAGGTGCAAGATAATGATCTAGTGGTTTCAAAGGCAGACAAAGGCAATTGCATTGTGATCATGGAACGGGGTCAATACAATCAGAAAGTATTAGATATTATCCAAGGTGATGGCTTTTCTATCTTACGGAAAGACCCAACTCCAGCGTTCCAGAAAGATCTTAGGCATGCGGTTAAGGATTCTTCGTTTGTCTTTGAAACTGAGCATGAGAAGAATATGGTTATCCCCATGAATCCACGAGCTCCTGTTCTTTATGGTCTTCCAAAGATTCATAAAGACAATATTCCGATTCGTCCAGTGGTGTCATACTTGGGTGCACCAACTTATAATTTAGCAAAGAGATTGAATTGCATTATTAGAGATAAATCCCAATTTCGGCCTAAGTTTTGTTTAAAGAATAGTTTAGATCTAGTAGAGAGGATCAAGGGTATTAACTTGCCTGAGAATGCTATCCTTCTTTCGTTGGATGTAGACAGTTTGTTTACAAATGTACCGTATGTCGAAACATTGGACATCCTTCGTGGTATGTTTGAAAGACAGCGGCTGCATCCGGGAGAGGTGGATGAATTATTGCAACTCACTGCTATTTGTATGAAACAAAATTATTTTAGATTTGGGGGTCAATATTACCTGCAAAATGATGGTTTGGCTATGGGTTCACCATTGAGTCCTTTAATGGCTGATATTTTTATGGATGACTTTGAAAACCAGCATATTGTAGGTAATAGGGATATTTTGTATTATTTTAGGTACGTGGACGATTTAATTATTTGTTGGACGGGCAGTGTGACACAGCTGGATGCATTTTTTACCGAGGTTAATAACAAGCACCCGAAAATTAAGTTTAAGAAAGAATTAGAGCAAGACAATTCACTTAATTTCCTGGACTTGACGATCACAAGGGTTAATAACAGACACGATTTCCGAATTTTCCGTAAGCCTACACAGACTGACGCAGTTATACCGGCTTCTTCTACACATCCGTGGCAACATAAGTTAGCGGCTTTTCATTGTTATGTGCATAGATTGTTGACTGTGCCTCTTTCTGATGAGCATTATCGGCTAGAATTGAATAACATCTATCACTTGGCGGTTTCTAACGGCTACGATAAGTCAGTTGTGGATAGTATTATCAGAAAGAAACAGAATGGCATGATCAATAATATGTTGTATGCTGCACGGCCGTCTGAACCCACCAAGAAATTTCAGGCAAGCATTACGTATGTCGGCAAACTATCAGATGATATTTACAAAGTTTTGAAGTCTAATAATATTAATGTTGCTTTTAAGACAAACAATACGTTACATTCAAAACTTTGTAACGGCAAAGATCAAATTGAGACGGGCAAGAAGTCTGGTGTGTATAAGCTAACTTGTGATGATTGTAATAAGGTGTACGTGGGGCAAACGGGCCGTAATTTTAACACAAGGTATAAGGAGCATGTTACATCTTATAGGCATAACCATCCAGAACGTTCAAATTTCGCGAAGCATTTGATAGAGAGTGGCCATAGTTTATCTGAGGACCACTCTTTTAATGTTCTGCACGTTTGTGATAAAGGTTTACGTTTGAACGTTCTGGAACAATTGGAAATAGTTAGGTACAACGGTAGAGGTGTAATTATTAACGAGCAGCTGAATGTTGCGTCATCGCCGTTATTACGAATTTTTTCCGTTGCCAGGGGGGGAGAAGGGGGTAGGGGGCGGGGTCAGGGTGAGGTTATAAATATGGCCGACCAGACAGGACAGCTCATTCTGTTGCCGGACACCAGACCGACAACATCGTCAACTCCTGATGATGCCTCGTAGAGAGGCGAAACACGTGTCGAGTATAGTGTTATTGGTGGTGGTTTGTTATAGTTATTTGCGTATTTATTTTTGCGGCGGGAGGGTGGGAAAATTAATTGCATGCAAAAAATACGCAAGTAATTATAGCGGGTTACACTAATTAGCTACACATTCTGTATCGCGGAATAGCAAAGCAATATTGTTCATCCTTGAATATGGACTTCCGCAAAGTAACGCCTGATTCAATTAATTATTTGAAACAAGATTCTTTATTTCCGTGTGGTGACGACAGTAAGAATACATTTATCACCACCCCAACTCCTCCTGTGGGTGTCGTAAGAGTCGACTAAGGGATTGAAGTGTCACTGACCATTCTACAAGATTGTTGATGGGCAGCAGCGTCATCATAGTGGACACATTACTGCGATCACCAATCTGCTTGTCCAGCATGGCGAGTATGGGCATTTACCACCTAGTTAGTTGCGTGGCTTGGTATCCATATAACAAGCCTTAATTGAGCTTACTGTGGGTCTAGGTTGATGTATGATTCACTTACACTTCAATCCCTTAGTCGACTCTTACGACACCCGCGGGAAGAGTTGGGGATGGTGACAAATGTATCCTTACTGTCGTCATCACACGGCAAAATTTAGAAAATTGTGATAATTCATTTACGTTTCATAAGACTGATTATTTTTATAGTCTTGGAGCATTAAACTATCAATCTATGTATGTCGAAACAGCCATGTAACAATGATGAGCTTGTCAGGTGAAATAAAAAGCACTGAACTTTAGTTTCATTACGACAAGCATTGCAATATTTTGTTACGACATTCTGTTTACAATCCGCGTCTTTGATCAAGATTAAAATAAAATACCTCAATCTTTGATTTACTTACAATAGTAGTTTATGCAACTGGTACAAAATGAGGGCCTTTAAAACATGAGTGTGGTTTTATGAAATAAAGACGCATTAGGAGGTAAATACCCATAATCACCATGCGTAGCAAGTGGATTGGTGATCGCAGTAATGTATCCACTATGATGATGCTGCTGCCCATCATCAATCTTCTATAAAAGAATGGTCGTTAGTGAAGGTACATTTAGAAACGAGCTAGTAGAGATAATGAGCGAATGCTCATTATATTCCCCACTCTACAGGTGCATTCAGACCAAACGAACATTCTCTATTCTAACCCCCTACTCTACGAAATTCGATCGTTACACAAAACGTGATTCGTTGATTTCGTAGAGTGGGGGATAGAATAGCGAATGCTCGTTTGGTCTGAATGCACCTTACGAAATCAACGAATTTCGACGAATCACGTTTTGTGAAATTAACGAATTTCCTAGCGTGGGGAAGAGAATGAGCGAATGCTTGTTTGGTCTAAATGCACTGTAATAAATACTTCAATCCCTTAGTCGGCTCTTACGCTTCTTTGGCCGAGGGTACTCCGGAAGAGGACTTCCTGAATGTGTCGAAAAATGTCAAGCACCGCTTAAATTACGCAAGTAATTCGTTTCAATAATATTTCAAAATAATTGAAGATTTGTCATAAAGATACTGAGATTGAGGTCCATTAAAAACAGCTCACGTTTTACGATCTGACTCAGCTGCATTAAATCTATATCTACGTATATATAATGCAATTATTATGTGCATTGTAACGCAATGACTCAATACTTGAATGATGCCGAGTTAACCTTGGGGAAACAAATCACAGCCAGTAGTAGTTTGTCCTGAGTCAGATTTAAATCCTTTACAAAATAAATACCGTGAGATATTCTAGGTAGTCTAGTTTTAAGTGTGTATTATAGTGTAGTTTAGCCTAAGTTCAATTTTGCGATGCCCTTGCATGGTTCATGTGTTCTACTCCCAACTGTAACATCTCATGTACCATGATTGCAAAATAAATGAAATTAAATGAAATATATTCTGTCCCAATATTCTTTAATTTGGCCGTCAGGTGGCGGCAGTTAGAATACATTTGTCACCACCTCAATGGGCCGTATTTTGCCTTCGATATAATAGTTTATAACTGTAATCCAATTGAAAATAAACCCATGTAATGCCTTAAGCAAACCGCCAAAAATTAAATCACGTACCTCATTAAGTTCACGGCGTCTTTCAAACTTCAAAATGTACGTATTTATAAGTTTTACCCGGACCCGGTGCAGTTCTTCACATCATCATCAGCCTATGATAGTCCACTGCTGGACGTAGGCCTCTCCTATTGACTATGCGTATAAACGCATTAGGAGGCAAATGCCCATAATCGCCACGCTCGGGAAGCGGATTGGCGATCGCAGTAATGTGACCAGACCACTATGATGACGCTGCTGCCCATCATCAATCTTTTATCAAATAGTGGTCAGTGACACTTCAATCCCTTAGTCGACCCTTACGACACCCGCAGGAGGAGTTGGGGTGGTGACAAATGTATTCTTACTGCCGTCACCACACGGCTTCACATAACACACCTTTATTACTACGAATATGTGATATTTGTTATAATCGTCTAACATACAACATTCAAACACTATTTATATAAATCCGACTTTTTTCCGCAGAGTACACTTTTACAAACCACCATTACCGTAACCAACCGTTTTGACTGGTCCATTGAGTTGATTTTTGTGCGTCGCTAACTGCGCACATGCGCGGTGTTTTTTTTTTAATGTTACCAGACAGTGAGTTTTAAAATTGAAAGAATGTAAAATGCATGTACACCCAACTCTTCCCGTGGGTGTCGTAAGAGTCGACTAAGGGATTGAAGTGTTATTAACCATTCATTTATTAAAGAATGAGGGTATTATTTACGTATTTATTTATCACATTGCTAATCATAATCAAAATAGATATCAAATTATTTGTTTTCTTTGTGATTCGTAATAAAATTCACAAACAGTCTATATCGCATTAGTAATACTTAATAATTATTATGTTCGTTTAGTCACCACTTATGCAACGATATCGGAAGTCAGCGATATTAAATCATCTTGCAAGTAAATTAGCCTACTTTCTATAACCACCATGACTCACACTATACTTGTACAGTGAAGGAAAACTATATGTCGTGGTGGATACTGCGTAACTTTTACTAGTTAAGTAGGTACTGCGTATCTACAATCCCCCTATAGGGCAAATCAGCTAACAATTATAAACAAATGAATATTACCTGCCAACAAAAGTAAAGTCCTGAATATCATCGTATCAGCCGAAAGACGTCCACTGATGAACATAGGCCTCCCTCAAAGATTGCCACAATGACCGGTCCTGCGCCACCGCATCCAGCGGACTCCTGCGACCTTCGACGACTTAAAAAAAAACAAGTACTTATCCTTAAATTAAATATTGGATGTCATATACCAAAGAAAAAACGACCAAGATCACCAACGTCCGAGGTGGGTTAAGGTTCACTATACGTTCTACCTATCCTTAATTTATTATAACAATAATCATTAGTAGAAAACTAAAACATGTAAACAGATATGGCTGACCTTTAAAAAGCATTTGTTGTCGCTGACACATAACACATATTTCGTCGGGATTCGAACCCGGAACCTCCAGCTTCGTAGGCAGGGTCACTTCCAAGTAGGCTACAGAGGCTGACAAACTTTGAAGACCATTTTTTTCGGCAACTCGACATCAAACGTGCCTATTTTGCGTGGTCCCAACGCTGGCCCAGTACTTGTTGTGGACTTCACATACACCCTTGAATTTCTTTGCTGCTGTATACATGTTTCCTCACGGTGTTTTCCTTCACCGCAAAGCACTTGTGAATATCAAATGATATTTCGTAAGTTTTTTTTGTAACTCATTATTACGAGCCGGGGATCGAACTCACTACCGCTGCGTAGCAGCCGTGCGTTTTACCGCTAAGCCACAATCGCTTTTTTGCTTGCGCTATAGGTATGTATAGATACGTGTATGACGAATCATGGAGCTATGCAGTACGCTCGGTACTATTGCACGTGCGAATTAGATAATATTGGAAACGTGAGAAAGTTACGCTGTATGCACTGATGGGGAGGTGATAATGATTGTACTCTCAAGTATTTATTCATAATTAATTGATTGTTTCGGCTATAGTCGCTGATTTATAACAATGGACTTTTGACAGTTATAATAGATTAATTCTTATTTGTATGAGGATAAGACTCACCATTTTTAGGGTTCCGTAGCCAAAATGGCGAAACGGAACCCTTATACTTAGATTCGTCATATCCGTCTGTCCGTCTGTCCGCCTGTCCGTCTGTCACAGCCGATTTACTCAGAAACTATAAATGCTACAGTAATTAAATTTGGTAAGAATATGTGTTGTATGAACCGCTACAGGATTATGATACTATAATGTAAAAAAAATCATTGGGGTGGGGGCCCTCCATACATGTAGGTAATTGAGAGATAGAATTTTTGTTTTAGATGTATGTAAGCGTGTGGGGTATTAATAGAAAGGTCTTTGAAAATTATATTAAAGTTTATATATCACATTTATATTATATTAATAATTATATTAAGGTTTATACATTTTATTTTTATTTAAGTGAATTGTTTTCGAGATATCAGCTCTCAAAGTCTGAAAAATGTGTCCCCCCCCTCTATTTTTTAAATTACGCAGTATAAAATTCTAACAAAATATATGTTATGCACATTAATAAACTCCATCAACGATTTTTGGTTTGATTTAATTATCTTTTATAGTTTTTGAGGTAGGCTGACTTAACTGTATTTATTTGATGATAAATTGATAATGGTACGGAACCCTTCGCGCGAGAGTCCGACTCGCACTTAGCCGGTTTTTTTTATAGTTTAACGTAATTAAATATTTATCACACGGGTTACTCACGTAATTTAAGTCGAGAATTGCTCGACATGTTTCGATCCATTTAGAGGATCCTCATCATGGAGTATCCGCGACCAAAGCCCGACGTGTAGTTATAATTCAAAAAAAAAGTTTAACGTAATATATATAAGGCTCATTTCTAAACTGTCAAAAGTTAATTCTTAGAAATCGGCAACTATAGAGATAAAATGGGACCGGTAATTATAACAGTACTAGTAGTAGTAAAACACTATTGTACAGAAAAACAAAACATAACAAGACAAATAACAACAATAAAATAAGTTCAAAACGGATTTAAGAGATCTCTTCGAGTTAACTTTTGAGAAGTTGATTTGCTGAACATAGGCCTCCCCCAAAGATTGCCACAATGACCGGTCCTGAGCCACGCGCATCCAGCCTCGTACCGGAAGGCGCAGCGTGGGTAGGCCCCCCACAAGGTGGACTGATGACCTGGTGAAAGTCGCAGGAAGGTCTAATATTGACTAAAAGTATACACAACATGACAGCCGTGTGGTGACGGCAGTAAGAATACATTTGTCACCACCCTAACTCCTCCTGCGGGTGTCGTAAGAGTCGAGTGGGAGTGAATTGTCACTGCACACTATTTGATAAAAGATTGATGATGGGCAGCAGCGTCATCATAGTGGACACATTACTGCGATCGCCAATCCGCTTCCCAGCGTGGCGATTATGGGCATATTTACCTTCTAATGCTTTTATACGCATAGTTAATAGGAGAGGCCTACGTCCAGCAGTGGTCTATCATAGGCTGATGATGAAATACAACATGTATTTCTTAATGAAGAAAACGTAACATCGTTACAAGTTAATAGGTTTTAATTGACAACTCGTCTGAGATTTTAATGTCGCGTCTTTTCAATTTTCTTATCAGATGTTAATTACAAGAAAATTGGGTTTGTCAAAATTTGATTAATATTTCAACGGCAGCGTTATAAGAAATTTAATTTGTCGAAGGAAATTGTTACATGGAAACATTACGACCTGTTTAAAAATGTACCAGTATACCTACATATTGTTTTTGTAGCAATCACAAACCAGAACTAGACACTTCTGGTACTATTTTGGAAGTGCGAAAGGCGCAACTGTTTTTAAATGGACTTCAAAAAAGGTTTCTCAATTCGACTGAATTTTTTTATATATACTATGTTACTTGATATGTCCAAGAATCGTGACGCGATTTTGAAAATTTTATTATTTAAGCGAACGACTTAGTCCCTTTGACTAATCGGGGTCTGATGATGGGATCTTGGAGAAATCGGTTGCATTCTTTTTTATATATTTAATTTGGCGATTATACGAGTCCATTACGATGATTATTATCTGACGTTCATAGTAGATTGATAAAAATCCCTTAAAATTACCTAATTCATGGTTTACTCCAATTATCCTGTAAGCCTTATGACGGTCACGGTTTAAAATTTTAAATTAAAATTATTTATTTTCAGTAAGTAACACATAATTGTATTATCAAACTGCGATGAGAAAGGGCTTCGAAAGTACTGTTGACACAATCAGTGTATAAGTAAATCTAGGGTATATTCATGGTTATATTCAAGTATTCATAGTTTAAGTGCAGAGACTTACGGACAATAGATAAATTAATTACTCACTACATCTATAAACAGCTCTTTTCTTGGTAAATGTTGTGTCATTTGTTGTGTCAACAGTACATTCGAATCCCCTTCTGATTCCGGTTTGATAATACAACATATTTGCAGTGATCCTGACACTAGGCTGAGCCTGTCCTGCCGAGCCTCTTTATTAAAAATTTGCTGAAAACAAGAGCAAAACGCATGCGAGAAAAAACAAAAAGTAGTACGGTCATGTTGATCTATGTCATTGATTAACAAAATTAGAAAGTTACAAATGTAAATAAGTGGTGTCAGTTTCAAGTAATTGGGGTCTTACTTACTATCAATACATTATTATTTTTAAACGTTTATCGTCGAAGATAATCGTGTCGTCACGCTCTAATTTCCAACTCCAACTATACTGCCGTGCTAAGTAAAAAAGACGCATCTCTTATAGTAGTTCTAAGCGAGATGCGTCCTTTTCAGTTAGGACGGCAGTATACGTAGTACCTTACAGCAAAAACGCCCAAATATCAATATCTACTTATAGTGTTACGTTCTGGCTGATGATAACAATAAAAAATACACTGTTAAAGAACCAAATCTCTTAATTTTGAATTACAGGCTCAAGCACTGGTCTCACCGCAAGCTACTAAGCTATGAACTATCGGCTATAAACACAAACAAAAGATACGCACTCCTGTGTAAATAAAAGAGACGCGGCGATACGCCCGGCGGTGATAGCTGATAGCTGTGTTTATATTATAGCCCCTAGTTCAAAGCTTAGTAGCTCGCGGTGAGACCAGTGCCTTAGTCCTAGTTCGGAAATAGCAGGTGACTGACTATTTACAAACCTAATTCATTTTCGTCAATGTCAACTTAGCATACTTAAGTCATATTGCATCATGCGATTCATGCGTCATGTGTTCGGTTTAATTAAAGTCAATAATCATTATTTATATTAATATTTAACTAAAAAAATTAAAGACACTTTAAAAAAAGTCTTTAAAAATTCAAAATTTTATGTCCGAAAATTACATTATAATATGTCATATTAGTACATTACGACACAAGTGTGAAAAACACATTCGTATTTCCAATTTCGTTTTTGCACGTGTCTCGTACGACGTTTTTTAGGCCCTCCGAAGTTTTGGACCTGACCTAAAATGACCCACTTCTCGCACTAGAGCTTAAAAAGTACACCATCTGTAAAAATTTTTTACTTCTTTTGACATCAAAAATGTATTGGAAAAGCCTGTCGATATACTCATGTACGGTGTATAATAAGAAAGGTGTGTTTATGTACTCATATTAGCATGAAAAGAGCACCGTTACGTAAAATGACGCTAAATCCGACGTCACACCCCATTTGCTGCGACTTTACAATGAGAGACAAAAAGCAAGGCCGAGTGTAAGGTTATGTTTATTATGCTGCTTGTCCTAGACATCTTATAAGAGTACTCGTAAATATAAATCGGTGAAATATGGAAGAAAAAACATTTTGATTCATAACTTACAAATCAGAAATTTTATAATAATAAATTCATAATTTTCTTTCATACGTCATAATATTCATAATTCTAATTATATTGACATTTAAATTTTATTCAATGACTTATAAAGAAAATCTATGTTCCATCTATTCTGGCTGAATGTGAAGAACTATAAAACAACTTACTGTACACCATTTATTACTACTCACTTTCATACAATAAACTATGAATTTAAAACAAAATATCTAAACTAGACTCGTCTGAGGGGGACAACCCCATATTTCCGGCCGAGGTATGTAATGTATAGCGCTTTTCTCAAAACATGCAATAAAATAAACAACAAAAACATCAAATTTTTTTTTATAAGCATAGTATTGCATAGTGGCAGAATGTCATGATGCCTGTGCCACAAATTTATGTGGAATGGAATTAAAAAAGAGCACTTTGCCGGCTTGGCCTTCAAAATTTATATTTAATTCCATTACCGACCTCTTGTCCCAGTCGCACTTGAAACGTCATACTTTGCAGCCTAATATTATATAGTAGATTACATGCCAAGGCCGTTTAAGTGTAAACGTCTTGGATGACGTGTAATTGTAGGCAAAGTCGTAGCCGACTCTAACCAACATGTGATCAGAGGCTTTCCCATTTAACAGCCGAGGTGTGTATACTATTTTTCTGCTCAACGGAGCCGGCAGGCGGTAAGGCAACTTAGTTTAGCGCAGCGGCCGGAAAAGTGCTGTTTGCCGGCCGAAGAGCAGAAAAGGAACATAACATCAATATTTCATTTCATGTTTGAGAAAAATAAATTCCGATACCTATTTGACTTTTTCGACAGCTCCGCAGATACCCGATCTCATTACTTTAAATGAATATAGAATCGTTTTTATCCCTATAATAAGTATGTAGTGGCATAACATCAAATACATAGTCATGTCAATACATACCTATCTATGCACTTAACTGACTTTTTCGAGTAAGGCCGACCATCAAGGACAGCAATGTCGAAAACGTTCCTAAGGGCAAGATGGTAATATAATGAGCAAATAATAGCCCTATTACGGCTATAGGACACTTATTTGAGGTAGCGTGATGACACAGTTTTAGGTTGAGTGATGTTGCGTACTTGTATGTACTAAAATTGACAGTTTTCTGTACAATTTCATTCTACTTTATCGAAGTTAAGTAAGATAGCTACTGTAATTTGATTTGAGCAAGTCAAATTTTAGAGTGGTAAAAAAACAACCGAAAATATATGAAAAATCCTGCTTTTTAATTATGACTTGCTATTTTTATATCCGCTGACGATACTTAATATTTTATTGTACATATATGTTACATGTTTTATTATTTGATAAAAAAAAACAGTGAAATAAAAAAACAATATAATTTCATATGTTTTAATATATTTATTTTCAAAACTACAATTTATGTACATAGATTAAATCTAACTAATCTACTTAACCTAACCTATATCTAAGATTGGCCCTTGTGGCATTGTACCGAGGATGCTGGCGGCATTTCCTCGCTGTATCGCAATACTGTTATTTCATTATCAATCGCATTTCATATTAGAATGGATGCCACGTATTATGTAAACATTTTAAAATCTCTTTGAAATCAGCGTGTTTCCGTATTTTCAATGAAAGATTATTATTAGACCGACAGTGTATACGTATAGTCGTATAGACTATTGGGTCTCTTAACTCCTAATGCGTCCATACATATAGGTTACAGCCTTCGAACAAATAAAACATGGAAGCTGCACGCCATACCAAATTGCCTTTCATAAACGGTCCAAATTTTAGTTGACAAAGTGTCACCCCCTCTTTAATGCATTACGGTAATGCATTTAAATTTCAACCTATAAACACGTAAAGCCATTTAAAAATAGCTGCGATTGGTCCATCAAAGCTTTGATTGGCTATATTCAGTATTTTCTATAAATATTTGTCAAAGATGTTGCGCCGAAATATGCGCGGTGTTATGAAATGCGCTATGTCCTGCCCATCTTGGCACAATTGAACAATTGTTTTTGGGGGCTTTTTTGAGCTGGCGTTAGAGGTCCATGTTTTATATGGTCGCTGGATACAGCAAAGGTCTATGGAACGTCCAATTATCCAGGAATGGCCTGAATTAAGCTGATAATATGCTGCAAACGATACAGACTATTCCCAATGACAATATACTCGTATAGAACAACTTTAACAAAACACGACAGTATCATTGTTACATTCGCCATCATATATATCTCAGCGGCCAGGATATTCAAAAACATCTGAGCAAGCCTCTATTGTCACAGCGTTAGAGCGCGTCCAGATATTTAAGAACACCGTAGCCGTTTAGATATATCTGGTGGCAATTGGCCAAGCCCACAACACTCCCAGTGGCCAAATTAAACGCTCCAATGACCAGCGGTCGCTAACCTTATATGTTAAGTTTGCTACAGCTTAGCTAAGGCGAAGTGGGTCAAAATAAGGTCATCGAGTCATGGTGCGTTGCTTGTTCCAAAGGGCAATTTATAGATTCATAATATTCACTATGCAGGGTGAAACATGAGTCGTGAACAGTAATACGTTTTACTAACACTATAAACAACGTTCAGGTGAATGTGTTACTAGTTACTTAGAAATAGTCATGACTTTTTATTTATTTTTTTGTGGCTTTTTCTGTTTTTTAAGGTGTTTTTGAAAAATGATAACGGCTATTTAAGCTATTTAAAACGTTAAATGTAAAAATCATTTAATTTTACATGAAATGACAAAATTGCCCTTATTAATTACTTCAATTGGAAGAGTTAATTTGAATTATTCCATTTAAAAATCATTTTGGACATCCTCAAGCAAAAAGTACAAAAAAAAAATTGTCTTTTTTTTGTAACTTGTGGGGAATTTAATTGTTAGTTGTTTATAGAGTTAGAAAAAGGTATTACTGTTACTGTTATGTAAGTGTAATATTATATCAAAATGTATTGGAATTTCATTGATGATGGATTTAGACCAAACGAGCGAATGTTCATTCTATCCGCCACTCTACAAAATTCGTGCGTTACACAAAGCGTAATTCGTCGAATATCGTTGATTTCGAAGAGTGGGGAATATAATGAACATTCGCTCAGTTGGTCTAAATCCACCTTGATGCTTCCATCGAATCCAAAACCATGTAACTTGATGGAAGCAAACGTGTAATATGCACATGTTGATATAAAAATAGTAAGTCATGATTTATAAGATCCTTTTCCATACATTCACGGCGGGTTTTTAACACTCAAAAATTACTTTTCTAGATTCTCATCATCATCAACTTAAGAGCAGGGCTCTTGTCTGTGGAGCAATTTCCAAGTGGTCCTTTCCAGTGCCTTTTCCTTAAGACCCTGATACGACACGACGTCTACTTTTTCTTTCACTTGGTCCATGTACGACCTTCTCGGCCTTCCTCTTTTCCTCTTCCCATCTACTTTTCCTTCTATGATGGTCTTAATTAATTCGTCGTGTCGTATAAGGAGTCCTAACATCTTCCCTCTTCTGTTGGCGATGATTGTCAACAGGCACCTCCTCTCCTTTATCCGGTTGAGAACTTCCTCGTTGGTCACCTTCTGAGTCCAGGTTATCCTCTCCATACGCCGCCAACACCACATCTCAAACGCCTCTATACGGTCTCTGTCTCGCTGAGTCATGGTCCAGGTTTCACAACCGTATAGAGCTATGCTCCAGATGTACACTTTTATGAGCTTTTTCCTGACTTGGCCTGATATTCTGGCTTTAAGTAAGTATTTCTTGGCGTTGGACGTTTTTTTAGCCATGGCTATTCTGGTGACAATATCTTGTGTACATCTGGAGTCGTTTGTAATAAGGCTACCCAAGTATTTAAATTGTGTTACCTGTTCTATTGTCTTATTATTAAGCGTAACTGGTCTATGGCGTGATGGTGTTTTTGAAGTGGTGAGAGTTTTTGTTTTGTTGATATTAATTTTAAGGCCAAATTCATTAAAAACGGTATCCATTTCTACTACTAATTCTTCTAAATCTGCTGTAGTGTGAGCTAATGCTGCTATATCGTCAGCAAAACGTATGAATTGTATCTTAGTCCCATTGAATTTAACCCCCCCTTTGCCAGACTCTACCAATTTCCTAATAGAGCACTCTATAAAAATGTTAAATATAAGCGGCGAAAGTGGACAACCCTGTCTTACCCCCTGCTTAATTCGTGCCTTTCTCGTTTCTTCCCCTATTTCAATAATGGTTTCCTGGTTTCTGTAGAGTTCATAAATTATTCGTCTATCCCTATAATCCAAACCTGCTCTTTCCAAAATTTTCATCATCTGTTTCCAATTAACCTTATTTATTTATTTATCGTATGGCAATTATATTACACTGGTGTACATCAATTATTCTTATAATCTAAATTTACATCTCTCCAAGTAAGTAGCAGCCTTATCGAACGCCTTCTCTAAATCTATAAATGCTATGTGTGTATCCTGGTCAAGTTCCATTCTCCTATCAATTATCATTCTGAGGGCAAAAATGGCTTCTCTAGTCCCCCTGCTCTTTCGAAAGCCATATTGGTCTGAGCCGAGATATCCTTCTGTTACTGGTCTAATTCTATTCTGTATTGTTTTGAGTAATATTTTGCTGGCTTGTGATATTAAACTTAGTGTTCTATATTCGTCACATCTTAAAGTATTAGTCTTTTTGGGTAAAGTTACGGTTTTTGAAATGAGGAAATCTGAAGGGATGGTGCCGGTGTTGTAAATTTGAGTAACTATGTCATAAATTCATCTATAAGAGCGTCGCAGCTTGCATATTTTATGAACTCTATAAAAATTTCATCATTGCCTGCGGCTTTACCCGTTTGCAGGTGTTTTAGGGCATTGTCAAACTCTTCCCTAATTATGGATGGACCCAGAGCATTTGCGTCAACTAATTCTTCCTTTTCTATATCTGTGTAATTTAATCCTTCCCCATCATATAGTTTCTCTATGTACCTCTTCCAACGTTCAACTACTTCATTATTGCTTAATAAAATATTCCCCTCTTCATCTAATATAGCGGTACTTTTAGTTTTATGTTTCTTTTCTAATTTTCGAATTATCGCATATGCCTGGTCCATTTTTCCTTTGTTGATTAAATGCTCTATTTTGTTGTAGTTATTGACCATCTCAAATTCTCTTGCCTCTCTACATTTAGTGGTTATCTTGTTGGTCAACTTCTTGTATTTATCTATACTTAAACTGTCTTTTCTATTTCGAATTTCTCTTCTCTCTAGCATTAAATCTACTATGTCATTTGTCATCCACGCCTTACGCGGTACTATTTTCTCTTTAGCTAAGCATTCTTCGGCAGTAGTTTTTAATATATCTCTTATATTTTGCCATCTAGACTCTATACTTTCGCTATCTCTATTTTCTTGTATATTACTCTTATATTGTCATTATCACCAATCTTATTACTAAATTGCACTCTATTATTACTATTAACATCTTTAAGCCTGATGAGGTCAATTTTCTTTGGTTTTCTTGCCCTTTTACATTTCTGTGTTTCAAAGTTATGTATGCTGATCAGTAAGTTATGGTCGGAATTCACATCTGCTCCCGGTAGAGTTTTGCAGTTTAAGATTTGACTACGATGCTTAGTCTTGCACAAAATGTAATCAATTTGATATCTTCCGATGTCTCCTGGCATTTTCCAAGTGTAGAGCCTACGATTCGGCTGTTGGAACATGGTATTGCTAATAAATAGATTATTTTCCCTACAAAACTGAGCTAGTCTATCCCCTCTTTGGTTTCTCTTTCCTAATCCATAATTACCTACAATATTATCTTCGTTTCCCTTTCCTATAACAGCATTAAAATCGCCCATCACTATCAAACTGTCTTTGTCCTGTACTGAATCTAATATGATATCTAAATGATCATACATTTCTTCTATTTCATCATCTGAGTGACCACCGGTAGGCATGTAAACTTGTACTATGATAAGGTTTGTAGGTTTTGCTTTTATTTTTATAACTGTAATCCTGTCACTGAAATGTATCGTATTCTCCACTTGGTTTCCCCATTTCTTATTTAAAACTACTGCCGTACCATTACTACCCTGTTTTTCTCCCGTGAATATTATGCGGTAGTCATCGCTCCAGTAATCACCACTATTTTCCCATCTAGTTTCGCACAGTCCCAAAATATCTATCCCTAGTCTGTTCATTTCTACCTTAAGCTCTTCTAACTTCCCCGTAGGAAGCATCGTCCTCACATTCCAAGTCCCAATTCTGCAAGGATTTCGCAGGATGACGACTGAGTCAGCCTTGCCGCTAACCCTGCCGGACTCGGACCGCCACGGCATGTTACATCGTGGAAGCCCGTTGTCAAGAACCGTTACTGTATTATTGACCATCTTCATTGCTCCAAAATGGGGATGATAGTGTGGTGGGTTCCCCCTTGCCTTCCACACCGCAGGTTAGACGCCGAAGTCAATCGCCTACTAATCTCCAGTCAAGAGCCCTACCGGATCACTTATCCTCGGCCTCTCGCCAGTACTGGTGCCACTGCTGCCCGACACCAGGGGAATGCTTATTTACTGGCGGCATTTACTCGCCATGTCACAGAACTGTCATTGGATATTGTAGGTTTTAATTGACAAGGTCATCCCACCGACCTTCCCACTACATCCTGCTAGTCCTGCCGCTGTGTGGTTGGGGACTGCTTATTCAGTGTATTCGCAGCTAACCATCATATCTGATGGCCGCTCCACTATCCACCACCTGTGGACCCCAGTAGTAGCCTACAGCTCAGCCCTACTACGATCACTTTATTTTTTTACTTTGGATTGAATGTTTAATTCAGGAAAATAACAACATAATGTAATGTTAAAAAGTATTTTACTTATCCTGTAAATATGTGAAAACTCTCTTTTAGTCTATGAGTGTAGATTAATAAATAAATATCATGATACAAAATACAAATCGACCTAGTTCCACGGTAAGCTCAATTAAGGCATGTTATGTGGGTACCAAGAGACGATATATTTCTAATACATATTTACATAATAATAGATACTTAAATACATAGAGGACCACGACCAAGTAATCAATATTTAATAAATACACCAATAATGCCCACGCCGGGATTCAAACCTGGACTGTTCTGCAAGATCATGAAATCACAGACTGTATTCAACTTACTAAGTCATCATCTATAAATCGATGACATCTGAAGGTCAGAAACAATGATTTTCCTCTAAAGCTTGAGGGATTAGGTATATCCTTATAATTACCAGTGACCATTTATTATTCGAACATTGATTAATCGTAGTGGACACACTACTGCGATCGCCAACCCGGTTTTCCAGCGTGGCGATTATACGTACATACGCATAAGCTTACTTAGGGAGAGGCCATTGTCCAGCATTGGGCTGATAAGATAGGATAGAATGATGATGTGAAAACCTTACAAAACTGTATCTTATTTTTTGGTTTCAATAAATACTAACACATATTTGAGAATTGTATTAGTTTATCTTGTAAAACTATCTTTACAGACTTTAAATCAAAAATATCACAATCCATATTACGTTGTAAATCATACATTGCAGATTAAAACGTACATACGAGTATATGTAGCTACGTAGTAGGTACGTACAAGTACACACACAATAGTTTATCACATGCCTTGCTACGTGCTTTTTGCAAAAACACGTATCGTCACAGCATTCAAGTTTGCCGCTTCACACAACTATTCCTCATATGAATATAAACCCAGTATATTTACTATAGTGTATATTTTTGTCTTTAAAGTATGGGATGGTTTGGGTATTGAATTCTGAGGTCTTTACTAGTTTTTGCTCCATTGTTGTTGAAGTCGGTACAGTAATTAGAAGCGGTAAGTTTCTAATTATAGTACGAAGAATCTATTGTCAAAGGGGTCAACAAACATAAATAAATATAGGCCTACTAGTCTTACCTACGATGTTTCTATTTTAATAAAAAAATTAACAGTATTTACTATTCGCCCGTATTTTAAATTACTATTGAAAATAACTTTTTCAATCTGTACAATTTATTAACTAACCTACTCTATATCTAAAATTGTCCGTTGGTGTATTGTACTAAGAATGCTAGCGGCATGTCCTCGATGTATCGCAATGCTGATATGCTCGCACACTCTTCTATTTTTAAATTATTTTAGTTCAAAATAAAAAAGCATAAAGGGAAAATGGATTCCATATGCACTTACGCGTGGATGCTTAGCCAAGTTGCCAATCGCTAACGCTTAGTTGCGTATCGTTGTTTTCCCTCTCTGTCACTCTTGCATATTAGTGCGACAAGGACAGTTAGCTGCCTTTCGTTTGGGATTGACGATTAAGCGTTAGCGATTGGCAACTTGTCTAAGCACCCTGTTACAAGAAATAAAAATTAAGGTTGTATGTAAGTATCTACTTAATACGCTTTTTTACTTCATACCTTTTGTTATAAGGTAAAAAATATATAAGTAGGTATATATGAACGTCCTTGACTGTACTTGAAACCCCAATAATAAAATTCAAGTATACTTTTGGGGCAAACGGTCATTTTTTGTCCATTTTATTCGACATTCGAAAAGCAAACTCGACTCCATTAATCACGACGGCGGATCGTCATGCTTGAAACGTCAGGATAATATGTATTAAACGTTAGTTAACGCGATTAAAACTTGTTTGTCGTTCAAATATGAAAAGATATTCGTGGATATAGATTGATATGTGTGAGATGCCCCAGGATATTTATTTATACAAATATTATATATGACAAAAAAAGAAAAATCTACTTTACTGCCATAATTCATAACACGATCCTAATTGAGCTGACTGTGAAACTGAATTTACATCAAAAATATACCGTAATATTTAAAAATAATTCCAAAATAGTATTATTTCAAATGTCAACAATTTTTTTTACACGTATCAAATTGTTTATTAAGTAAACTACAATTTATGTACATAGATTAAATCTACTGATCTACTTAACCTAACCTAGGTATATCTAAGATTGGCCCTTGTGGCATTGTACCGAGGATGCTGGCGGCAATTCCTCCCTGTATCGCAATACTGATGCGTTGTGCGAGGAAGTCGCCAGCTCTTCGGTCTTTAGTTACGTCAACTAGACGTTTCGCGATCTCAGCAAACAATTTGCGTGCGCTGGGGCCCCATGAACCTACAACAAGTGACAACAATAATTAGAATTTGAATAACATAAAGAAAACAACACTTTGAAACCAAATTTGACCATTAAAATGCGGTCAAGCAAGTCCCCTCCCATAAAAGTGACTATCGCATAGTTTATCTTTGGAAAACTTTGTTACGAAACACGTCCGACATGGTTATGTCATACCTTTGAAGATATACCATTAATATACCTTATATCTTTGTGGTAAGAACTAATGTCCGGATAGTTTCAAAAGCCTTGCTTACTGTGAACTTTTCAACCAACTTTCAAATGGAATTCTCGTTTGTTTAAATTTGTTGTCTTATTTCTAGATCGCACAAATGTGGATTTTACTCCAAAGTTGATTAAATTAATAATTAATCGAATAACGACCTTTTGTTTTGCATCATTAACAATAGAAATGTGCTAGACTGCTGATTTTCTAGTAAGTGTTAACGCAAAACAAAAGTTCGTAAGTAAGATAACAGTCGGTCAAATAATATTTCCCGAACTATACATGAAATTTGATTTCGAAGTTTTAGGTGACTCATTATTCATCATCATTATCAGCCTATGATAGTCCACTGCTGGATGTAGGCATCTCCTATTGACTATGCGTATAAACGCATTAGGAGGCAAATGCCCATAATCGCCACGCTGGGCAAGCGGATTGGCGATCGCAGTAATGTGTCCACTATGACGACGCTGCTGCTCATCATCAATATTTTATCAAATAATGGTCAGTGACACTTCAATCCCTTAGTCGACTCTTACGACACCCGCAGGAGGAGTTGGGGTGGTGACAAATGTATTCTTACTGCCGTCACCACACGGCCATCAATAATATAATACACACGAGCACGTCGTGTGGTCAATAATATAATAATTACACTAAATCGAGGATATTTGACTTAGTTTTGGACCATAGTTGGGAGCTTTTGGACTATAGTTGGGTTGTTTTACGGTTCTTGTTTGTTTAATTTGGTTGTGTCTTATTTCTAGATCCGACAAATGCGGATTTGACTCTAAAATTGAATAATTACTTGAAATTTAATTTCAAAGTTTTAGGTGACTATTTACAAAGGTTTTCATAGTCACCGGTATCAAATAGGTAATTTGTTGAAAAAGATTAAATGATTAGTTAATAAACGCGAGTTTATCCGTTTTCATAGTTTTATTTCAAGATTAAATGATTAATTATTCAATCAATTTTGGAGTCATGTCCATATTCTTGCGAACAATGCCAATTTGTCCGTGTCTGCTTATTTCTTAAGGTGCATTCAGGCCAAACGAGCATTCGCTATTCTATCCCCCACTCTACGAAATCAACGAATCACGTTTTGTGTAACGATCGAATTTCGTGGAGGGGGTTAGAATAGCGAATGCTCCTTTGGCCTGAATGCACCTTTACACTAGGTTGTAATCATTTTTAGGCTTTTATGCTATTCAGTATCTATCATATTTTAGAATAAAATCTTTATTTTCTTAGAATAATTAAGAATTTAATTTGATAAGAAAGTAGCAGTAGTAGTAACCCCAACTATTCTTGTGTCGTAAAAGTCGACTAAGGGATTGAAGTGTCACTGACCATGGGTTTATTGAGGATAATGCATCGCTAAACTGAAGTGGCAGTGGGCGGGGCACATTGAGCGTAGAACCGATCGCCGTTGGGGCGGGAAGGTTCTTGATTGGCGGCCACGTACCGGAAGGCGTAGCGTGGGTATTCCCCCCACAATGTGGACCGATGACCTGGTGAAGGTCGCAGGAGTCCGCTGGATGCGGGTGGCGCAGGACCGGTCATTGTGGCAATCTTTGGGGGAGGCCTATGTTCAGCAGTGGACGTCTTTAGGCTGATATGATGATGATGATGATGATGATGAATTAAGAATTTAATTTGATTAAGAAAGTAGGATTCCGCGTGGTCACGGCAGTAAGACTACATAATTATGTCACCACCCCAACTATTCCTATGTCGTAAAAGTTGACTAAGGGATTGAAGTGTCACTGACCATGGTGAAGATTGATGATGGGCAGCTGCGTCATAGTGGATACACTAATTTGAACGCCAATCCGATTGGACACCGTGGCGATTACGGGTATTTACCTCCTAATGCATCCATACACATAGGTAATACGAGTACGAACGAATATTATAGGGTGCAGTGAAGAAGCCCACGAAGAAGCATTATAATCAGAGATCGGAAAAATGTGCGTCATTGTTCGCAGTAATATAATTAAACATTTAATCATTTTCAGAAAATTACATATTTGAATCCGGTAACTATAAAAACCTTTTTAAATAGTCACCTTAAAGCTTCAAAATCAAATTTCAAGAAATTATTCGTTTGATTATTAATTTAATAAATTTTGGAGTCATGTCCATATTATTGCAAACAATGACGCACATTTGTCCGATCCCTGATTATAATCCATAATATTTTCGTACCTAAACACGATATTATGTATACCAGTTCATGTCTCATAACGTGTCGAAATTCGTGTCATGTGATTAGTGCAACTTATTATTTAAAAAGTCAATGAAAATTAAATAAAAACAAACTGCACCTTACACCATTAGAAATAAGATACAAATAAAACTATAGATACCGAATTGTGTGAAACAATCTTAGTATTCTAGTCACTTGTATATGCAAATAAGATTCAAAGAACACGTAAACGTGTAACCTTACATGTGGTACATATACTATGAGTAACAGTAAGTTGAGTCATCAGAGTCGTAGGTAGACGTAATTCACGTAATTTAAGTGAAAAAATATTAAAATAACGTAGATTCCTTAAAATAAAAATAAATCATCATCAGCCTATCTTAGATAGGCCTCTCCTATTAACTATGCGTTAAACTATGCGTTTCTATGCTTTAGGAGGTAAATGACTATTAACATCACGCTGGGCAAGCGGATTGGTACGTATATTAGTAATACAATTAAATGAAGTTCGCCCGATAGACAAAGGTATCAAATTTGACATATCAGCAGCAAATGACTTCACTTTAGAACTGTCAATGACACCTCTACAACCGGAGACCCAATACTTCACGATTTCCAACCTTAAATACATCTCCTTAAAGTCTTACTTAATATTTTTGTACCGGATACGATGTTCCGGAAGTTAATTACGAGCCGCCAAGTCATTAATTGTCAATTAGTGATGTCATTAGACTACAATAAGTGTAAAGCCGGTTTGTTTTTTAACAGTTTTTAAATTATATCACGGTGACAGGTCAACGATTCCTGACTAGAGGTAATACAATTTATCGTAAAAAAACCGCGCGGTGACGGCAGTAATACATTTGTCACCACCCCAACTCTTCCCGTGGGTGTCGTAAGAGACGACTAAGGGATTGAAGTGTCACTGACCATTCTACAAGATTGATGATGGGCAGCAGCGTCATCATAGTAGACACATTACTGCGATCGCCAAACCGCTTGCCGAGCGTGGCGATTATGGGCAACCTCCTATAACGTTCATTATGCATAGGCTAAGCAGAGGCCGTTGTCCAGTTGTGGACTGATATAGGCTGATATGATAATGTAAAATAATGTTCAAATTAACAAGCATAGGAATAAAACCGACACTTTGTATAAGCAATATATAGGTACCTGGGCGTTTTCACAAACCGTTGTTGAAATCACCTTGTTATTATTAATTCGGACAAGTTTGGGCTTGTTCTACTCAGGATCACTCTTTCGATTCTAATAGGAGAAAAAAAATGTCCCAAAATGTTTTTACCATTACGATACCGTTTTTTCATAGATGTTCAAAGGCGGTAGCGTAATGGAAGGAATGAAAACTGTATAAAAATTGTGGAACATATTTTTTCTCCTAACAGAATCGAATGAGCTCGTGATTCTGAGTCGAATAAGCCTAAACTTGACCAAATTAAATAACAAACCTAATTTTTCTGTGAATGAGATTGAAAAATAAATGCAAAATGCAACACTTTTCATATTGTAATTTTGCTTACTCAGTATTTTGAATTGATGAATATTCTGATGATACGAATGGACAAAATATAAATTAAACAGCAATTATGTCAGCATTTGTTTATTTTATGTTTTTCCCTTTGTAAATGCATATTGAAATATTGTTTGTAAATTTTTTGTTGAATTGCGGAATTCATTCATGTGTTCTGATTGTTTTGACTACTGCATTTTAGAAATAAAGTCAAATTCAAAGGATTCTTTCTTCAAGTAGCCATAGTAAGAAACACTTATGAGTCATCATACTCATCATTAGGCACTGGTCTGACCGCGAGCTACTAAGCTATTTACACGGGAGTGCGTATCTTTTGATCGTGTTTAGCCGATAGTTCATAGCTCAGTAGCTCGCGGTGAGACCAGTGCCTTAGTTATGTTATGAACCATATCGGCAATAAACACGAACAAAAGATACGGCGATACTCGCCCGGCGGTGATAGCTGATAGGGCGAGTATCGCCGTGTCTCTTTTATTTACACGCGAGTGCGTATCTTTTTTCGTGTTTATAGCCGATAGTTCATAGCTTCGTGGTGAGACCAGTGCCTTACATATTAAACTAAAAATACTCCCGGTTCTTACCCTATACACCACTGACCAGAGAAAAATCGGTAAGAAACTCGGCGGGTTTTTTTTTAATAACTCAGACTCATTTTAAATACAGGATAAAAAAAAATCTTGATACAAGGTAAACCGATTTTAATTAACATTTACCATGAACATGATCGAACGCAAATGGTTGGCTTTTCTATAAAATGACACCGGCTATGGTCACTGTCCATTGGCCTCAGTTCCCGCTTTCCATCAGGTGGGCTGAGACCTCAGATGTCTACCTTCGTTACATAAAAAAACATTCATCATCAGCCTATGATAGTCCACTGCTGGACGTAGGCCTCTCCTATTAACTATGCGTATAAACGCATTAGGAGGCAAATGCCCATAATCGCCACGCTGGGCAAGCGGGTTGGCGATCGCAGTAATGTGTCCACTATGATGACGTTGCTGCCCATCATCAATCTTTTATCAAATAATGGTCAGTGACACATCAATCCCTTAGTCTTACGACACCGGAAGGAGGAGTTGGGATGGTGAAAAATGTATTCTTACTGCCGTTACCACACGGCTGATAAAAAAAAACATAGATATTATAAAATCAGACTGTACCTAAGTAGATGAAGTAAACAACTATATTATAGTACTAACAAACTTATAAATTAGACATTTGACCTTGATTACCCAATCGTCTAGACTTGAGAATGTATGTATGTCATCATTAACAAATTGGCTAGCAGCCTTCAATATTCGTTAGAATTGGCACAGATTTCATTTCGCCAATCAGCTGTTTTACAAATTACTTTTTAGCAATCATATTATTAGAATAAATTGTGCTCTTTCAACTGGTTAGATACCACAGTGTAATAAAAATACGCGAAAAACGTTCTATCCAAATTTGTTTGAAAAATTTAAATCGGTGATCTTAAATGATACAGGGCTAAGTACAAGAAATTTAAATTTGATCGGCGTTTTTATTATATAATATGGCTTATAGTTTGTGAAATAAACACCAAAACCGAGTTATTATCGAAATTTGGTGCTTAATTGTCGTTACACTCAAGATAAGTCTATAATTATTGTCTATTCCCTATAAACGCATTCAGGCATACACGCAGTGCGTTTTTGGATTTTAAGACACCTCGTGTATACAAGACGTAATGAAATACATGGCAGCCAACCTACTTTTAAATGTCCTTTCTGATGAATAGTAAACCATAGAGGAGCTTTCTTTTTTAATTTTGACGTCTCCCGCCCGACCTTGATGATTAATAAAATTGTGTTTGACTAAGAATATTTCTCAAATTGGTAAATTTTATTTGAAAATAAGTGTGTTGTCGTAGAAAAAGTATTGTATGCAACGTTGTTTAAATGAGTCAAAAAATGCTCGTGACGTCTTTAATAACAATTTTCGGCTTCGCCTCAAATTGATACCTACGCCACTCACCGTGTTTGACCTCTCTTAACCAAGGGTTGCATTAAAATACTATTTTATTTGGTGTTTATTCGTGGAAAAGACTGCAAACTTATTTTTCCGCCTTCTTAACAACATTTCGATTTTAAGCTATTTTAAACGGGTCACTGCTTTTTTCGTTACATCATAATATAATGTAATGAATGTCATTTGATGTTCATAAGAAACTGGTTTACCGTGTTTAAAATGGAATCTGAGAAGTCACTTATCCGCGCAAGGATTGTTTTTTTCTGGATTTGGTAGATTTTTAAATGTTTTCCTCAAGTTGCAAGGTGAAACTCGACACGAGACAGGTGCATCCAACTATAGTAAACTAAGTTTATATTCAAAAGATCATTAAAAAAATATATATGGGATAATTTGACACAAATGGACGTAGTCTCACGGTAAATATTTATCTATTATATACAAGTATATCGTCGTTTAGTATCCATAACACAAGCCTTAAATCAAATCAAATACATTTATTTGCAAAAATACAGTGATGTAGGATGTTACATTAATTGAGCTTACCGTGGGACTAGGTCGATTTGTGTAAGATGTCCCAAGATATTTTTTTTAACGGTTTGTTTACAATTTACATTATTCGCAACTTCATTTCGTAGCTTAATTTTGCTGTCTGTAATTTGTTTATATAAAACATTGTACTATACTATCAGTACAGATGTAGTGAGAAATTACTTGCCTTCGGAAACGTTCGTCAACGTCATGCTGTTTCAGTCTATCTCACTGAGACTGACAGTAATAGCTGTCATGCTACTTCAGTCAGACTCGGTGACACTGCCTGAAACAGCATGTGTTTACGAACGTTTCCGAAGGCAATTAATTTCTCACTACACCTGTAAACTACTTAGTTAAGATTTTTGTTAGCAGTTACTCTAATTATGCATGTTGAGTTTGCCTGTAATTGGGTGAATACTCGAGCGATTTCTTATTACTGGCATGTTTATCTTTAAGTATTAATATGTATTACACCTGTTTGCGAACCTTAAATAAAAATAAATAAATAAAACTTTTACTAATGGCCACTCCACCTATTTGCCACGTAGTAAAGCATCGCTCTCACTATTACTTCCGTATAACATTCAGTGTTGCCACACCGAAAGGTTTTAAAAAGTAAAAGGGCCAACATTAGGCAACTGTGACGTAAGAATGAACAAATCGAGCGTGGGTGCCGCACTATTGTGTTGGGTATTCGTAGATTACTTCCTGTAGACTGTGCATTCACGAGCAATTGTCAAAAAGTTTGTACATTTTTACATTTGAATTACGTCTTCCATATTGATAAAAATATTAAAAATCAGTAGGCTGGTCGAGTCAATGATAAATAAATAAATATCTTGGAACATCTTACACAAATCTACCCAGTCCCACGGTAAGCTCAATTAAGACTTGTGATGTGGGTACCAGGCGACGATATATACATATAATAGATAGATAAATTAAATAGATGAAATAGATACTTAAATACATAGAGAGCCATGACCAAGGAATAAATATTCGTGATAAATAAATACACAAATAATGCCGAGCCATGACCAAGGAACAAATATTTGTGATAAATACTTAAATACACAAATAGGTAGGCCCTCGCCGGGATTCGAACCCGGAACCTCCAGCTTCGTTGGCAGGGTCACTACCAACTAGGCTACGGAGGCTGACATGATGAATGATGCTGAACAAGATCAACCACATTTCCCAAAATGTCCCAGAAAGTTGACCATGTCAAGGTGATTAAATTTTTTGACGTTACTTTGCAATCTTTGCATGATTTTACAGTAATAAGTTAGTATTTTGTAGCTTATACTGATAGAAATAATGAGATAGGCTGTTGATGTGCCCTAAATAAAATAAATACATAATCACTGATGCATGTCAGCCTCCGTAGCCTAGTTGGTAGTGACCCTGCCTACGAAGCTGGAGGTTCCGGGTTCGAATCCCGGCGAGGGCAGTATTTGTGTATTTATTTATTGCAAATATTTGTTCCTTAGTCATGGCTGTCTTTGTATTTAAGTATTTATATGTATATGTATCTATCTATTATATATATCGTCGCTTAGTACCCACATCACAAGCCTTAATTGAGCTTACCGTGCGACTAGGTCGATTTGTGTAAGAAGTCCTAAGATATTTATTTATTTATTATTTATTTATGTCGGCACGGTTAACTATTTCACTATTTTCACTATCAGCAAGCCTATCCAAGATGGCATTCTGCAATCGTATGCGATGAGCGATAAGTAATAAATGTATGAGAGTGATAGATCTATACGAAAAGTCACGTGACCATTTCCATACATTATTGTGGTCACGTGACTTATCGCTTATCGTGTACGATTGCACGAAATTGCCATGTTTTTTGTGACAACTGTAATTTTGCTTCGCAAAAAAGTAATTATTCACTGCTGATTTGTTAAAGTTCCTGCACTACATTTTATGTTGGTGGCAAACAACGCACGGCCCTTACGATGGTAAGCGGTAACTGTAGCCTAGAGACGCCCCTGATTGGAGAAACAGTAAGTTTACAATTGTAGTACTTGTCAACGTGGTGAAATTGGGGCCTGCACGCATTTCTTAACGATTTGTCACAAATTGCTGGCTACGATTGACTTTTTTGTTAACTGGATTTTTTCAATATTTTTCTACAAGCCTTTTGGCTCTTATACTTTTCATGCGCCATCTAGTGGGCGCATCTCGTACTATCTAAGGCAAGCGTGCATTGGTATTCGCAGCCTGTTCTGTTGTTTATTCACTTTTCCTGCTGTGGGAAAGAGATGCACTTATTACGTACATGTATGTATGAGTGTCATGTTTTTACACTTTCTTTTCTATTGATATGATATAGTTGAAGAATGCTACATGTCTTTTAAAGGCTGTTGTACACGTTGGCCTAGTTTTGGCCAATCTTAGGGACAAAGCTATGCGATGGAGGGAGATCGCGAGATTGCTTTGCTCCTCTTTATTTTATTAGATTCGCCTACAATAGGCCAATGTATACTGCTGTTTTATTTTATTTATTACTTTATTAGGCACACTTTGATATAAATAAAACAAATCAAAAAATAATAAAGATAATCCCACAATGTCGTACGTAACAGAGGTGCTTACCATAGAAAAAATCAACTGCGAAAGACTCTGATTGTCACGGGATTCGAACCTGCTTCCTCTGGATTGCCGGTCCAACGTGCTTCCAATTACATCAGACGACCTTCCGTCGATCACAGCGAATTTAGTCAATTCATGATTACAGCGCCCTCTATTGCAAATTATATAATAAAGATAGACAGGCAAATCAGAACAAAAATACATTTTCTTTTTTTGCAAAGATTAAGAATCTTTGGAAAAAAAGGAATAAGGTCGACAAAGAAACATTCATAATTCAGGAACAAGGTATTCGTTGTCATCGCTAATACTAATAATACATAGGACCTACATAGGCCTCCTCCAAATATTGCCACAATGACCGGTCCTGCGCCACCCGCATCCAGTGGACTCCTGCGACCTTCACCAGGTCATCAGTCCATCTTGTCGAGGACCTACCCACCTTAATTTAATTTTGCCAATTTAGTTTAAATGAATGAAAAGGAAAGTGACTTCGTCGTGCAGCCATGGCGATATACTCTTGAAAAAGCTCCTCATATACGGAGCGATACATATCGACCCTTGTGAAATATAATTATTAAAAAGTCTAAAGTCTTACGAGAGTTTCGTTTTAAAATGAAAGTGAATGGAAATCGTGTTACCCTCATTCCTAATTACAGGCAACAGTTGATCAAATAAACACTAGACAAGTTATTTCATAATGTACACAGAAACACCTGAATAACCAAAGTTAAATTAATATTTTGTAACTAGGTAGGTACTTACTCCCGTATTTTAATCGTCTCCTTACTTAGCAAGCCGCTAAGTATTGTTTGTCCCTTTCGGTATTATACAGGGCGTCCCAAAGTTATGGGACATGAAGGGGAAGTACCTTAAATATCGTAGATAGGATATTTTGCTGAAAGAAGACTTTATTTTATTTTGAAAATTAAATAATACTACATTAAAAAAATTCAAGAAAAAAATGGCTTTTTCTAGGCATCGAACCTACTCAATTAAGGCTTGTGATGTGGGTACTAGGCGACGATATATATAATAGATAGATACATATAGATACTTAAATACATAGACAGCCAAAGGAACAAATATTTGTGATAAATAAATACAATTATTTAACAAAAACGATTTAGTGGTTTTGTAATAAGAATGAAACTTCAACAATAACCAAATTATTTTTTTAAATCGACTTCGCAGATTTCTGTAAGTTCCCATCATCAGACCTATACTTGGCCGTCCCGAGGTTATATACCTGTCTGATAAAAAAAAATGAAAATCGGTTCACAATTCTCAGAAATATCGAGTATAGTACATTGTGCATCAAGGGAGGTAAGTACGGAATTACTAACGAGAGTGTTAGAATCGGCTTTTATGGCTCGAGTTAGTATTCCGCTTACCGACCGTGATGCATACAATGTTTTTCATCACACTTGCCAACCAAAAAATAAGTTTTAAGACATAATATTATTAAATGACGTACTGACATTTCTATTACTCTCTAGGGAATTTCACTTTTCTATTACTCCCGCTACGCGCGCAAGCAATGGCGCGCTTAGACAGCAAGTGTGATAAATAAATTATTACCTAAGATCGGATAAATGTGCGTCATTGTTTGCAATAATATGGACATGAATCTAATGTTGATTAAATTAATAATTAAATGAATAATTTCTTGTATTTTGGTTTCGCTTCTTTAAGGTGATTATTTATAAAGGTTTTCATAGTTAACGGTGTCAAATAGGTAATTTTTTGCCAGCATCCTCGGTACAATACCACAAGGGCCAATCTTAGATATAGGTTAGGTTAAGTAGATTAGTTAGATTTAAAACGATTAAATTATTAATTATTCAATCAAGGCCATGTCCGTTAGAGTCTCATATTTTACTAATTTAAGAAATTAATAACGCATACCCCCTAAATTGGTTTTTTGAACCCCAAAACACTGAGAAAAAATCAGCTCATTCCTGTAAAAGGAACCCGTGCCGACTTTCAACTGAAATTCCCATACAAATTACTATACAAACAAATTGAATGAAATTTCTGTTCTCATCAAGTTAATTTTATAAGTTTATAAGTATAAGTTGAAGACATAGATTTTTTTTATTTCGTAATTTTCATAAGTACTAGAAAAATGGCATGAAAGTAGGCATGGGTTGCAGTCACAAGAATGAACTGAAATTTATTTTCAGAGTATTTTGAGGTAAAAGAAACCGATTTAAGGGATATGCGTTACTAATTTCTAAAGTTCGTAAAATATGGGCCATATAATTATTGCGAACAATCTCGCACATTTATACGATCTCTGAATTTATTACATGCAAACACAAATCAGCCGAATTGAAAACCTCATCTTTGAAATGGTATAAATCAGCATGGTCTTGTATATTTCTATAATACCTTTTACTACGTTATTTTACAACATTATAAATCCCTTCTAACATCACGTCATTCGGAACAATAAGTCAAAAGTGGGTCAAAGCATTATAAGGCATCACGAACAGATTTCTTGAGGTCCCAAAAGTTACGCAACTAAAGGGCCTCAAACGTCGATTGCGTAATTTCTGCGTCTCTATCTATTCTATACAATTAGAGAGAATAGTGAGATTTGTGAGAACCATTATTAAAGGAAAGTGATGGCTGTTTTTTTTTCATTTGATTCAAGTTAAGTTTTTATTATAAATGTCATGTGAAAATATAAATATCGTGGGACTTATACAAATCGAATTAGCCACAGGGTAAGCTCAATTAAGGCTTGTGAATAGATACATAAATGATACTTATCGTTGCCGATTTCTATACTCTGTTTGGTTTGGTGTTTAAAAAAGGTAAACGATCTTGCAGTATCTTTTTATTGAAAAATGCATATAACAATCCAAAACAGGAACTTAATGAATCAAAAACACTGTAAATCACTGTATTTCCTTGTTATATTATGTATATTTGCTAATACTTATTGTCTATTCGTAGTTTTCAATAAAAAGATACTGCAAGATTGTTTTACCTTTTTTTAAACACCAAACCAAGCAGAGTATAAGAATGAACTTTTGACAGTTACTTATGTATACGTTTATTTTCAAAACTACAATATTTATGTACATAGATTAAATCTAACTAATCTACTTAACCTAACCTATATCTAAGATTGGCCCTTGTGGCATTGTACCGAGGATGCTGGCGGCATTTCCTCGCTGTATCGCAATACTGATGCGTTGTGCGAGGAAGTCGCCAGCTCTTCGGTCTCTCTTGACAGTTATAGATTAATCCTTATTAATATGAGGGTAAGACTCACCATTTTTCCGATAGTGTTAACGTCTTATATATAAGGCTAAAGTGAAAAAAAAATCATTCTTAGAAATCGGCAAGTATAAATACATAAACAGCCATGACCAAGGAACAAATTGTGATAAATAAATACACAAATAATGCCCTCGCCGGGATTCCAACCCGCAACCCCCAGCTTCGCAGGCAGGGTGACGATCAACTAGGCTACGGATTTAAAAACCTTTTTATCTATTACAGTTAAGACGGAAATTAAGGAGACAGCCTTACAAAGCGCAATGCGAATCCAGTCAAACTCACTTAAAACTAATTACATTAGCTCCTCTTAAAGAGGAAGCAGCGACTCATCGCATAATTGCCGGGAGCAGTTAACACCACCGTCACTCAATTGCTCTTTATAATGTGGAGGAGGAAACAGTGATGAGAGACGCGAATAGAGATAAGCTGAGCGTTTTATGTTGCTTCCAGGGATCGAAACCGTTTTTTTTTTAAAAAGACCTCAAAACAGTCTAGTATTTTAAAACGTTTTATACTCTTTATGTACTACTCGATATTTTATGATTGTAATTTATCGAAGAACGAAATAATAAACGTATGGAGTAAATAGCGGTTATTTGATTGGATTTTTTAATTCGGTATAATTTAGTTTGTTTCTATTTAGAAACCCGAGCTGTTGTATTCAAAATTTTCCATGAATACCTACTCGTATTTTTGTGGGACAAATCTTAATTTCATGCATTTTTCTTTCTATCCGTTTCAATGTTTGGTAACGCAATTAAATAAATAATCTTGAGAAATATGTTCACATGTGAAATGTTTCCAAACTGCAGGTTGTGCCTAGTTTGGGCCCGACGGATATTGTTATGTCAATGGTAATATTGAGTTTTTTTTAAATAGCCTGCTATTGTGTATCCCACTGCTTGTCAAAGGCCTTCCCTCTCGTTTATCACTCCGTCCTGTTGTTAGCAAGTTCTCGCCATTCTCCGCAGAACGCGTCCAAGTCGTCCCGCCATCTCCTTTTCGGTCTGCCTCTGCTCCGTTGGCCATCATGTGGGATCCACTCAGTGAGTGATTTGGCCCATCTTTCCGGGTGCATACGGCAGACATGTCTTGTCCGGCCGAGTCCCATTTCAGCTTGGCAATATTAAGTATGTTCAAATTATTACCTTTAAATGAAATCTTTGTAACTCTGGTAATTTTTTTTATAGCTTGTAATTATATACTACATACTGTTTGATAGCCAAAGTTTCGTAACCAGCTTCGAAATAGGGATAAAATCTCAGTAGGTAGGCTTTAAATCGAGACTTCACCATTACCGATTTGTAACCATGCTGTGTGGTGACGGCAGTAAGAATACATTTGTCACCTCCCCAACTCCTCCTGCGGGTGTCGTAAGAGTCGACTAAGGGATTGAAACTGACCATTCTACAAGATTGATGATGAGCAGCAGCGTCATCATACTGGACACATTACTGCGATCGCCAATCCGCTTGCCCAGCGTGGCGATTATGGGCATTTACCTCCTAATGCGTCTATACGCATAGTTAATAGGAGATGCCTACGTCCAGCAGTGGACTAACATAGGCTGATGATGATGATTATGAACCATGTTTAGTAATCAACTACCGAATCCGGCTACAAGATGGGAAAGTTATTCCCATTTTATTGCTGGCTACCAGGCGGAAAACCGTATTTGGTAGCCAGCTACCAAATTTGGCTACCAAACGGTACTAAATCACAAAATAAATTAATTAAATGTCTGTTTAGATATAACTATCTTATGAATACCGAAACACTACAAAAAAATTAAACTATTCAATATAAAGCAACTGTACACTTATAATACTTGTAATCTAATTAAAAAAATCCTTACGAATAAGATACATACAAACATTACATTTACCAAAATAAATTTCAGGTATAGCTTAAGAAATGCAGACAAAATTAAGCTTTTCAAACACAGAACTGGATAAGGTAAACGGAATATCTTGTCCGAGGGAGCACAGTTGTACAATAACCTACCTAGTGAACTGAAAAAGTGCCAAATAATAAAAACATTTAAAACCAAATTACGACAATTTATTAGTGATAATATATACTAAATGTTATCAAAAAGCTGGATGTAACTATTTATAAGATTTTGCTTTAGTTTAAGCTCATTGTAAGTGAATTTTTGTTCTTAATGAGTAATAAAGATCTTTTAAACATAAATGATCTACATTCGCTACCGCCTATCGCCCCGCTCACCGCTCCGCTCTCACCCTGCCCTCAGCCTATCACTTTCAATTTGAAGTCTCACAATCTGTGCGTCGTCTCCACAATGGGTACTTAAGGGCGGGTCAAGGTTCGATTCCCGCGTTGCGACATAGGTATTTATACTTGTATAGTGTGTTTGTGCCGTGCCGCTCAAAATGGGCATAAAAGATTACTACTGCTGGAATAGCCAAGATGGAATTTACAATCGTATACGATGAGCGATAAGTCATAAAATGTATGAGAATGACAGATTCGTACGAAAAGTCATGTGACCATCCTTATTATGTTATTATAAAAAAACTAACATTGTTATTGTAAACTAACATTGCTATGGACTCATGTCGTCTGAAAATAAAACATTTTTTTTAATAAACGTATTCTGTGATCAACATTATTTCGTGGGGACCAACGTAGGTAATCTTGTCTCTTTTTGGATCGTTTTTGTTTATTTTTCCATTTTTTATGTCATTTTTTTGCCACTTTGAACAGTTGCTAAGGATCACGAATTTTAAATTTTCATACTTTCTTAGATCTCAGGGACTAGAGGTATTTTAATACTTAATATTACAATTCACACATACACTAGATGCGTAAAAGGTGACCTTTTAAATGGATCTCTTCGAGTTAACCTCTGAAATTGGATGATGAATGCCAGACGAATTGGGACTCAAGGAAGTGTGTAAGTGGTTCTAAGAGTTTCAATATTATTATGGCAATCTTTTGTATTCAGATAATCACTTACATGCTAGTTGCACAATAAAAAATAAAATTAAAACCTTAACTATAAAACTAACACTAAAATTCCATCATCAGCCTATGATAGTCCAATGCTGGACGTAGGCCTCTCCTATTAAAATTATCCTCAAACCAAATAGACGACTGGGATCGTAAAACAAATAAAACAATCAGCATTGCATTGTCTCTTTTGCACCCGAACGCCCTTATGCCACAAAGCCGCCAGCGTTTATTGCCTCAGTCGTCTGTTTGGTTTAATCGCCACGCTGGGCAAGCGGATTGGCGATCGCAGTAATGTGTCCACTATGATGACGCTGCTGCCCATCATCAATCTTTTATCAAATAGTGATCAGTGACACTTCAATCCCTTAGTCGACTCTTACGACACCCGCAGAAGGAGTTGTGGTGGTGACAAATGTATTCTTATTGCCGTCACCACACGGCTCAACAAACTAAAATAATTCCAACCTAAATATTAAATATAAAAAAACCTCCCTGAGGTTCTGTGCCTTCGGAAAACTCCCCAAAATGCTGTCGACATTCCCCCTTTGTAGTTGTTGTTTTTTTTTATGTGACGAAGGTAGACAGCTGAGCTCTCGGCCCACCTGATAGAAAGCAGGAACTGAGACCCATGGACATAGCGATAAAAAAATCGCCTATGCGCTGCCTACCCTGAGGACTTAGATGGATTGCCTCTATCTATTCCAGTAATTACACCGGCTGCCTTACCCCCAAATCGAAACACAGTAGTGAAAACACTGCTATTTAGCTGCAGGGTAACGGGTAAGACGGTGGTAGCTATCCGGGCGGACCCCGCACGAAGGTCCGCTGGTGGTAACCAGCAAAAGCAACTAGTGTATTCCATGTACATAAGTTTTACGAGTTTTAGGTATAAATGTTTTGGGTATAAAAGTTTTAGGCATAAATGGGTATAATGTATGTTGATAATAAAGGATTACTAGGATACTTATTGGATACATAATAATTATGTATTCTGTAGCACTAGTTCACAAGACTTTTAGTTTAACTGTCTTCTGACATGAAACATTTGTTTCATATACCTTTTTATTTACTTTTTATTGACATTTGGAGATTCTTTACACCTCCAAATCATTATTATTATTATTTATTAACTGACATTGGGGACACTTTACATCTCCAAAATTATGTATTATTGACATTAGAGAATAAACATCTTTAGTTTAATTTAATATTAGAGTTTATTTTACTGTGATGTCATATTTAAATAGGTATTGGCTGTTGTCTTTTAAATAATAAGAATAGTTGCTTTGTGATTGTCACTAAATTGTCACTAAATTGTTAATTTTCTATTTTATTATTATTGTTAAAATCATGACGATTAGAGACCTTTTACATCTCTAAATCTTAATATCTCTTTATTCTGACAACTAGAGGACCTTTACATCTCTAGTAGTATTAGATATAGATACTTAATAATGTTGCGAACTTGTACAATAATAATTATTTTTGTTTAATATTATGGTCCTTTATTTATTTCTGTCTTTATAAAATGTCTATAATAATCTTTTTTTTTTTTTATGTAATACATTCTTTAATGCATGTTATTTTAATAAGATGTATTATTATACTGTTTTGAAAAAATAAGTCGACCTGAGTTTCTTACTGGTTCTTCTCAGGAACGGCGTAGGGTTTGAACCAGTAGTAGATTTTTTTTCTCTCATGTCAGACGATTCGAAAGTGCTTATTAATAAGCTTACTTGAATAAAGAATAGTTTGACTTTGACTTTGACTTTTGACTTGATGATTACGGGATCGTGATCCCAGCTGTAAAGAACGTTTTAAAATGGTCTTTCTGAACAAGTTTTTTTCCATTAAATACCTAGATTCAAAAATCACACCGGAATATACTAAATATACAAGATATTGTGAAACAAATCAAATTAAATATCTGTTTTAAAGTAATCACACTACTGCATACTATAAATTAAAAACAGGAGATGTCATGTACTAAAGAAAAAAGACCAAGTTCACCAAAGTTGGCCGTTGGTGAACTTTGTATTTTTTGTTTGTTATATTACATCTGATATCATGCTAATGGTACTTTTTTAGGAAGAACTACCTACCTACTATTTTCCTGTAGGCAAACACTAAACCAAATGATTGCGGGAATTAACCGCGTTTACTACGTGATTGTCCGTGCATACATTATACAAATAAATAAGGTTATGCGTAAAACCCGGGAGGACGTGATTTTGATCATTTTTATTGCAACTACGCATTTGTTGCCGTGTGACGACGGCAGTAAGAATACACTTGTCACCACCCCAACTCCTCTTCCGGGTGTCGTAAGAGTCGACTAAGGGATTAAAATGTCACTGACCATTCTACAAGATTGATGATGGGCAGCAGCGTCATCATAGTGGACACATTACTGCGATCGCCAATCCGCTTGCCCGGCGTGGCGATTATGGGCATTTACCTCCTAATGCGTCTATAGGTACGCATAGTTAATAGGAAAGGCCTACGTCCAGCAGTGGACTATCATAGCCATCATAGGCTGATGATTATATTGCCACTACACATTTGTTGATGAGGTGAAAACCTGTCATTTTGCGTAAAAAGTTACAACTTTGCCAGATTTTGCGATCGTTTCCTTTTTTCGAGTTTACAGGCCTACTACCGCGAAAATCGAAATTCGTATATTTCGAGTATTTTTCTCTCATTAGACTGAGAGAGACAAATTCTCGAAAACGAATTTCGTTTTTCGCGGTAGGGCCACTGGTCCATAGATTTAGATTTATTTATTTATACATTTGATTATATAAATTACATTGTCCAAAGGAATCCACATTGTGCTCGTCAATACAAATTACATAAAATGTCAAAATATTAGTAACTAATAAAGCAGCAAATACATTATTAAGTATTATTCACCTAAAGTGAATCGTCTGAAGTAATATTACATAACTTATCTGCGGCACTAACACGTTGATATATCCTTCCTTGTATATGAATGCAGTGTACACCGTGTTTTTATTGATTTCCGTTAAATTAAAGGGAAGCTTATTTAGGTCAAAAATAATAAATGTCTCTAAGTGAGTTTTACGGAATGTTTAGGTTCTTGACTTGTTGCGATACCACATGCCCTTGTATTGGTTAGCTTAGTTGGCGTGTTACAAGTAGGTCTACACAGACATACATTCAAGTAGACCACGCTATCTTCGCCTAAGCAAACCAACGCCGCTACTGCGAGCGGTCACGTTCTTCGGTTCTCCGTCTTTCGTGGGGTCTGCTATGCTATTCTCTTATTCACACATTCGACGCTGCGTTCATCAACGAGCTCGACGACGAGACAGCCTTCACTTCGACGTAGATCGCAGCGCTACGAAAAACGGTATTTACTAACGTAGAACAGCTCGTCGCCGAACTTTAGGCGGTAACTCTCGACGCAGTGTAGTTCCAACTCACGCCGCATTCGTCGCCGAGCGCAAGTGTCGTTTAAAGTGCATTAGTGAATGCCATTTTTAGGCTTTTTTTAAAGGGACCAGAGGACTTTTTGCATCCGAAATAGATTCGTCACACTAGGTCAAAGATTGTGTGTCACATTGATGTGCATGTAATGGATTGTATCATTATGTTATACGGTTGAAAATATAAAAGATGTGTGTTTGAATATAAATGAAATAAGTTGGTTTTTAAATCATTCAAAAATAAACAAATAAGAGACTGGTGTTGCCATCAAACCAAAGGACTGAAAATCAGGGCTGGATAATACCAATCTAGCATATCCTGACACTGGTACCTAATGCCCATATTGCATTGTATAGGCATTGTATCTTAATATTAATGTTGTACATACTCATGTTATAAGTATTTTATTCTTTGTTTATTCTTGTTGTGTTTTTAGGTTATTGTTGTTTGTCTTTGTTTATTGAAAGAAAAGAAAAAAATATATATTCGTGACACATAATATACACAGTAAACACAAAATAAACATGAATATAAAAAATAAGCTAGTGTACCACAAAATGGACTCCAATTCAGCTTATTGCTGGGCTGTAATGTAATCACAATTTGTTGTTATTGTTGGGCAATATACTATTAGCGTGATAGACTACGTATCGAGAAAACCGCTAACGTAACCTAACTCATGGTACGGCTAGTGGTCTATTCAGTTTATATGTCTGTAGCTAACACGGTTATCTATGGAAAGGTAGTTTAAACGTTTTGGGAAGTTGTCAATACTTGCGTAAACTGTTGCCTAATCGTGGGAAATGTACTTATTACTCACGGAACATATCCGAATTGTATTCTGTTGTAAAGTTTACTTGAATACAGTTCAAATAATTGTATGTAGATTAAAATAAGGATAATTTAATGGCCGTGTGGTGACGGCAGTAAGAATACATTTGTCACCACCCCAGCTCCTCCTGCGGGTGTCGTAAGAGTCGACTAAAGGATTGAAGTGTCACTGACCATTCTACAAGATTGATGATGGGCAGCAGCGTTATCATAGTGGACACATCACTGCGATCGTCAATCCGCTTGTCCAGCGTGGCGATTATGGGCATTTACCTCCTAATGCGTCTATACACATTGTTAATAGGAGAGGCCTACGTCCAGCAGTGGACTATCATAGGCTGATGATGATGATGATATCCGAATTGCATTCTGTTGGAAAGTTTAAATGAATAGCAATTCAGATAATTGTATGTAGATTTAAATAACGACAATTTAATACAGCGTGTATTTTTAACTTAAAAAACCAAAAGCATGTCGGGCCATGCTCAGTGTAGCTATTCAAAAACGGCTGGGCTGATTATGTTCAAAATAGTTTTATTTTAAAGTATTGTATAAGCCTACTATTCATAATTTTTTTTTATTTTTTGGACCTATGGATCAAAAGGTAGAAGGCGAGGGGGGAGGGCAGTATTTTTTTAATTCTGGAGCGGTTACCTCCGAAAATGTTAACTATAAAAAAAACTTCATTTTAACACCCTTATTATCTCTAACGCTTTGACGAGGGACAAAGAGCAATCCTCGAAATTTTTCGGTTTTCAAAGTTCCCGTTACGGCCGCTGGTTTTCAGAGCAATCAACAAAAAAACATAGCCTAGTGGATCCTAGTATGACTCTCATAAGAATACTACAAGTATAGTAGACAGTATTACGAAATCACTTGCTAGAAATAACTATGGGTGTGAAACCAGTAAACAGGTTTTCTTGTATAAACTAGTTAGATGGTCACTTCTATAAGTCGAAGTCGGTCACTGAGATTTCTAAGATAAGGAATTATTTCTAAATTACCTGAATACGGGATTAGGTATAGATAAAAACTGTCGGGCCATGCTCAATTGCTCAGTGTAGTTTGTAGTTATTCAAAAACGGCTGAGCCGATCATATTCGAAATAGTTTTATTTTGAATTTTTCTAAACCTATTCCAGATTTTTTTTCATATTTTTCGGACCCACGGATCAAAAGTTAGAGAGAGGGGCACAGTTTTTTTTATTCTGGATCGATTATCTCAGAAAATATTGACTTTAGAAAAAAAAAACTTTTTTAAAGACCCTTATTATTTTTAAAAGACCTACTATTCAATGATATTCCACACTATAGGGTTACATCAAATAAAAAAAATCATCCCCACTTCACCAGTTACGGAGGTACCCAAATTTTCTAGTTTTTATTGTACCACTTTGTTGGCATGATTAATATGTATACCTGTACCAAATTGCAGATTTCTAATATTAACGGCCACTGAGCTATGCTGCGGACAGGCGAACAGACGGACATGGCGAAACTATAAGCGTTCAGTTTTTGCCGTTTTGGCTATGGAAACCTAAAACGCTACGAAAAAATAAAACATAGAAGCCATACTAAAATGCCTTTCAAAAACGATTCTGTATTTTAGTTGACAAGTGTCACCCCCTCTTCAATGCATCATGGCAAATAATTTTAAAATCAACCTATAAAAACTGAAACCGCCATTTAAAAATAGTTGTGATTGGTCTATCAAAGTTTTGATTGGCTATATTCTATAAACATTTGTCAAAGATGTTAAGAAAAGCATTATGTCCAGCCCTTCTTGGCACAATTGAACAATCGTTTTTGGGGACATTTTTGAGCTGGCGTTAGACGTCCATGTTATATATGGTCGCAGCTAAAAAGGTATTTCTCAGCAAATCACAATTTTACTATCATGCTAGTGTCTACTCGTATGGAAGTCACAAAACCTGTTTACCAGCTCGCGCCACGCCCACCAGATGGGGAATAACAAGCGTTGTCGTAATCACTAGCTTTAGAACCATTTTTATCATTAGAAAAGTGGTTTCATGACGACTATTCGCATTGGAAAATATGGATTTGATATGTTCTATAATACAGTTTATGTGAGTGAGTTTAGTAAAACGTCCCTCTTTTTCGTTTGCCATAAAGCTTTGTCAGTTTTTTCATATGGAGATACAAGGAAATCTCATCTTTATGATAAGCGACAAAGTGGGACGTTTTCATCATCATCAGCCTATGATAGTTCACTGCTGGACGTAGGCCTCTCCTATTAACTATGCGTATAGACGCATTAGGAGGTAAATGCCCATAATCGCCACGCTGGGTAAGCGGATTGGCGATCGCAGTAATGTGTCCACTATGACGCTGCTGCCCATCATCAATCTTTAATCAAGTATGGTCAGTGACACTTCAATCCCTTAGTCGACTCTTACGACACCCGCAGGAGGAGTTGGGGTGGTGACAAATGTATTCTTTCTGCCGTCGACCACACGGCCACGTTTTACTAAAAACTAATACAAATGTTGGTATTTAATTCATTGATTTCGCAGAGTGGGAGATAGAATGAGTATTCGCTCGTTTGGTCTAAATCCACCTTAAGAATATAATTTTAGCTTCCAGACTGGTCTAGTTCTCCATACATTTAGGTGTTAACTAGTTAACTGGGAGGAAGCAGCAGCGGACACACCTACGATATTGCGAGTCTGCATTTAGCACTGTGCAGGAATTTATACACAATGTAAGTATTAGCAGGACAGTGACTTGAATTCATAAATAAATAAATATCTTGGGACATCTTACACAAATCGACTTAGTCCCACGGTAAGCTCAATTAAAACTTGTAATATGAGCTCCAGGCGACGATATTATGTAATAGATAGATACATACATACTTAAATACATAGACAGCCATAACCAAGGAACATTATATTTTTGTGATGAAAAAAACACACAAATAATGCCCTCACCAGGATTGGAACTCGGAACCTCTAGCTTCGTAGGCAGAGTCACTACCAACTAGGCTATGGATGCTGACTATTATTATGATGGTATTGATTTTAAAGTTTATATTGGTCACCTTTTTCATCAATTGGGAAAAAACGGCATTTAAACCAATGATCATGTGATTTCAGCCTAACTCCTTCATTCATACTAATGTTGAAAATACTGGGAAACATCATGTTCTTTTTTCGAGTATTTAAAGAAAATTAAATAATTATTTTTACTGTCACTCCTTCCATCTATTTCAATTGACTTTTCCTCGATGACGTCGCGTTCGTCTTTCATAAGTGAAAATTATAGTTACTAAAATTGGTTGAGAGTTGAAAATGTAAGTGGAAAACCTTATCGTTTTTTTCCAAAAACGAAGGAGCCGTTTGGAAATAATCGGCGGATGATGTCACAATTGGTACCAATCATTCCCATTCAGTTTCTGATTAGAAAAACGTAGAAGAAAAAAACCCAAATCACTATTTAATTATTGTTACACAGTGTTATAATTTATGAATTGAGTTACAATACTGTATACATGATTTGTGTCACAATCGACGTAAATATGGCCAGCCGAGGTCATTTGTAAGAGAATTGAATGACTTCAACTCAGGTATGAACAGTTCAAAAATATTTATACAACATTGCACTTTATTCCTTTACAATACGGCGGAAACTGTATACATATATTTGAACTTGTTAAATACGCGTAACGTTTTTTCCAAAACGACGTAAGCGCCTTTAAAATGCTATAATAATAAGCTCTTTTGTAAGGGTAATAGATTTATGCATAACAAATTAAATTTGAAGGACGCCCTTCTAGTACTATGGAGCTAGAATAACTAGCTGCTAGATTTGCCGTCTCTGTTGTCTTGCCGTGTATTATTGGAGGCAGAAAGAGATGGATATTGTTTGGAGTATCACAAAAGATAAATAACCAAGTTAAGTAGGTCTACAGGTGCATGTGAAGGCTAAAAGTTTAAGTCTTAAGCTTAGAACTTAAAATCTATTGAAGCTAATTAATGGCTTTATATAATTTGTCTTTTTGTTGTATTAAATAACAATTATAAATAAACAAATAAACTTAGTACCACGGCAAGATCCATTAACGCTTGTGTTGTGAAACTGACGACTACTAAGCGACGATCATCATATTCAGCCGTTATTCGCCCACTGCTGAGCATAGGCCTCTCTTCTTGTACGCCACTGGTCCCGGTCCTGAGCTAACCTCATCCAAAAGTGACCCGTATTCTTCCGAATATCGTCCACCCATCGAGCGGTCGGACGCCCTGCGCTTCTCCCATCTGAAAGCGACGACCATTAACATTTTGGTCCACTTGCCATCACGCTGCCTGGCAATGTGCGAGGATACATACAAATAATAAACCCAGCGACGATACTTACAAATCATAAACCCATATTACACTTCCGATCAATGTATTCTAAAGATTTACTTGTACACCAAACGAGCAAATGCTCATTCTATCCCCTCTCTACGCAATTCGTACGTTACACAAATGTAATTCGTTGAAATTCGTTGATTTCGTAGAGTGGGGGAAAGAATGAGCGTTCGCTGGTTTGCTGTAAATCTACCTTTATAGACATGTTGAAATAATCTGCAAGTTTGCATTACTTTGTGTGAAAACAACCACCTGACCCGATATAGATATATTTACTCATACTCATACTCATTTATTCGCAATAATTACAATCTTATTACATGTCAATTTGAAAGAAGAAAAATAATAATTAATCATTAATGGTTACAGTTGGTATGAATGCAATAAAACAATAGGTACAATGTCAATGTGTTTATATTTACTCAAATACATATAAAAGTAACCACGACCAAGAATAAACATACTATAAACACACAAATAAATCTGTTTAACCCATTGGTACACTGAAAGAAACAAAAAACATTTATTCGTGACACAACATTGACAATAAAACATAAAACTGGCACTGCTACTACTAGTAGAGAATGCTTTAAGGCATTAAGTCCGCCATATAAATAAAAGGTCACGGGATTCGAACCCGAGGCCTCCAGCTTCATAGACAGGTTACATCTATGGAGGCCTTCATAGATAGTATCTTATCTTATCTTATTGGTGGGGCCCTTACGGATACACTTCGACCCATTGGGATCATTTGTGTAATTGCCCCCTATTTCGCCTACCCCAGGGATTGTTCTATCAACTCAATATGTTTGAGGATGGACCCTAGCGGTAGCGTTTTGACCTCCTTCGGTTCCAGATAGCCGGTTCCGAAGTCTTTCATCCTTTGTCTGGCGAGGGCATGACATACGCACATCAAGTGTTTCATTGTCTCCTCTTCTTCGCCACACATTCTACAGTCTATGCTGTCAGAAAGACCCCTTTTGGCCAAAAGAGTTTTGACTCCAAAGTGCCCCGTAAACACTCCTTTTATGAGTTTGAGTTGCCTTTTGCTATATGTCCAAAGCTTTGTGCTCCAGCCCGAGTCTAATTCATAGATAGTATAATCATGTAATCGATGCCCCATAGTATGCCGCCGTATCGCCAGCGCATTGCGCAATTACCGTATTACATGCTTAGTTCACACTTGGGGTCTAAGCAACTTTCTTGGGAGAAACTGGATGCATTACATCAACTTTGATGTTTTTAAAACTTAGATAAGTAATTGTGCGTTTTATGCTTTGAATTTATATGTACCTATATAAGATTCTTGTATATTTCAGTGATCAGTGAAAAATTTAAGTTAATTTTTTTTTAATCCGACAAAAAACTGAACAGATTTTTAAAAAAAGGATACGTTGAATATCATATCAAAAATGTATTTTTCATATTTTAACAATAAACGGGACTTAAATGCGTAAACTTACGTTTAAATATTATCCTGATCATTTCGGGCATGACGTTACGTGGTCGCAGGCAGCCTGAATACCTATATATGTATGTATACACGGTGTTACGCGAGCATTGCGAAAGATTTTAACTATGCATTATAGACATCAAAATAAACAAAAAATATTATGAGACATAATGTCAATTCCACCAAAAAAAAATTTTTTCTATTTTTTTAGGCCGATTTGAATACTTTTTAACATTTTCAGTACTTTTTATCATAACACCAATTTGTTTAAATTATTTATTTCAATTGTTTTTTTAGGTAGAGGTTATTTCGTCAAGTGTATTCGTATTTTTTGATTGTCAGGCAAAAGGTGTGGTAATATTACAACACATTGTGGTAGCATTGTAATCCAAAAGAAGTTAAATGACGAGTTACGTCGAAAAACTTATTTAGAAAAAAGGTTGATTATCTCTGAAACCAAGCCGAATCCAGGAAATTTTATATAACATTAAAGACTCTAAATATGGTCAGGAATCCAGCATTAAAATCTTTCGGAATGCTGACGTAACACCGTGTATAAGTCACTAGACATTTTGCAACAGATAGACAAATTCGTATGAACAAAGAAGAGCCTTAGTCAACGCGTTGGAAAATACGTTTTTCCTTGTTTTTACTAATTTAATACAAAATAAATTCAAAACTTTGTATGAAACTAATATTTGTATAATGCAAAACTTATTGACCTAGTAATTGTCACCACCCATTTAGAATACAACATCACTTACAGTTACTTACTGTTTACCTAGCCAGACAATTTTCCAAATTACATACAAAACAGTTTCTTTTGTATTTCAACTCACACGTCAAATTCACACACAATCAACTAAGAACAATCCCACGGTACCATTTCCTTAAAAATCTTAAAACCACTAGCTTAAAAACGTCCTATGTATATGTAAATAGTATGCGCTTAAGTCGTTTTAGAATAGTGAATCGTCTCAGTTTATTGACCTTGTGCAGAAGTAGGTACTTAATTATGCCATTTTATGTCATTGTCCATTATGCCATTATATGACACATACGTGATGCTGATGACAGTCAAAAATACTAGGATATATATATATATATATATATATATATTTATGTGACAAAGGTAGACAACTGAGCTCTCAGCCCACCTGATGGAAAGCAGGAACTGAGGCATGGGCCTCCATGGGGACATAGTGATCAAAAAATGTGCTGCCTACCTTGAGGACTTAGATGGATTGCCTCTATCTATGCCAGTAATTACACCGGCTATCTTACCCCCAAACCAAAACACAGCAGCAGTGTTATTCACTAAGGAAACCGCCTTGCTGTCAGCGCTGTGTCAGTGCTGCGGCAGCGTCGAGCCTAAAAATGGTATTCACTAATGTACTTTAAACGACACTAGTGCTCGGCGACGAATGCGGCGTGAGCTGGAACTACATTGCGTCGAAAGTTTGACGTTTAATGTATGAACTTCGTATTCTCTAACGAAAAACAGCGACGAACTCGCCCACAACCTCGCTCACAGCCTCGATTCCTAATGTCAAATCAAACAGCTAGGATTTTAGACAAGGCTGTCTCGACATCGAGCTCGTTGACGAACGCAGCGTCGAATGTGTCAATAAGAGAATAGCATAGCAGTGCAAACACTGCTATTTAGCTGCAGGGTAACGGGTAAGACGGTGGTAGCTATCCGGGCCGACCCTACACGAGGTCCTACCACCAGCAAACAACAGAAAAGACTTACATACTCGTTTATCTGACTTAAAATACAGGATATTTTTTTTTACCTTCAAATACTCATATATCTGACAAAGTAACAGGGTAATTTTCTATTAAAGTTTGGCCGGCGAAAAAATATCACGTGTGTAGTAAACAAATTAGACGTGAGCGTTTAGTAAAAACGTCTCACTTTTAGTTGCTTTTAGTTTATCTGTATGACTGTATTAATTTATTGTACATATCGTCGCTTAGTACCCACAACATAACCCTTACTTTAGCTTACCGTGGGACTAGATCGATCTGTGTGAATGACCTTTATTTATTTACTTTATCAAAGTTTTGTAGCCAAAGTTTCGAGTTTCTACCACCGATAAAGATAAAGATTTATGGAATTCCTACTTTAATAGACTTATAAATATTAAAAGGCAAAGCTATGACGGAAAACGATGAAACAGGAAAATAACATAAAAAATATAACATTAGGTATGTACCAATACCG
>JALPQI010009046.1:0-39942 GCA_025490895.1 Thaumatotibia leucotreta
CTCAGGAACAGTTATGAGGATCTAAATTATGTATGTAATAATTGATCAGAACTGTTATACTTCAAGCCCAATAAAGTTTAATTCGCATTTATATAGCAATATTTTGAGTATATTAAACCGCATCTGGCTTGCTTATCTATATCTATAAGTTCTTATGTAGATACCGTATTGTTTGCTCTTACGAAAATAAATTATTTAAACACAAACCGATAAAACTTAACTTAAGTATCAAGTCGCATTGTAAACGTGTTCACGTTATAAACAGTCACATTATACGTTTGCTTAATTTCCCAAAGTGATCGAATCACCTCCATTTCTCACGTCACCAACAAAAGGCTCCTTTGTACGCCATTAATGCAGACTGATGCTTTGCATACAATTACTGGAATTGAACCTGCGACCTGCATTGTCAGGCCGTCATTGTCGTTGTCGCTGACTAAGTTTTTTGAATATGCATTCGAGACTATGGACCCTAATGTGTCTTGACTTGAATGTAAGAAATAATAAATGATGTAGCGGCTTTTATATTCACAGAATAATATCTTGTAGATTCACATAGCCATTCTCAAAGAATACATGGAAGGAGCAAATCTTTTGTAAGGTACATCAATGTAATACCAATGAAATTATTCTTACTATTGTATTTGCTGTTATAAAATGCATCCATATTGTAATAAGTCTGTCCTTAAATTACTTTCGAAGGACGACCATTTTCTTCTAGGATTAAAGCATGATAAACTTATGCTATTGTAATGTATGGCTGGTTATAATACATTGGTTTGGAGCTGGTTGGTGTAGCTACTAATGATACACATTATGTAATAATCATAAAGCAACATTTACGTTTTACCAAAATCAATACCAAGAATGAGGTAAAAGTTAATAGATAAAGGGTACCTTATATCTACCTACTACGAAATTGCGAACCATCTTTAAATTTTTAAGATAAGCTGTCGGAGTGTCGGATTAGTCTGTACGAATAAATCGATAAAATAACAATAACAATGCTACTAACAATAATAATGATTGTTCAGCCTGTACATTTGGATTTCTTGGTATCCAACAGAGTTCCGTAATGCAGTAAAAGTTCATTCGGCCATTAAACTCGATGAAACCTTTTACGTTTAATGGTACAGAACAGTAGGGATTACTTATTTCCACACACCCCCTACAACAATCACGGCATATTGTTCGGAAAGCAATTATTTTCGTCACAAGAGGGTACAGTCGACCATTGTGCGATGCATTACGTTCACTTCCATCACTTACCGAATACCACTTTAGAAAGACCAGTATACGCGTGGTCTTCAGATCAAAAACAAGCTCCTGCATTGGAAGCTCTGAATTACGATGGTTCATGTATAGGAAAGCATCAATAACAGCACGGCCGGCACTGTACTTAAATTAGAAGCCCCCCGGAGCTCGCCAGGGTAAGGTTTCTCTTTAATAACTTGAGAATGCACATTTTATATTGAAAGCACTCGAGACCTTTAAAAACGTACTTTATGAAGAATTTTTGTAAAGCGCTTTCATTGCTCTTGTGAACGATTTCCTTACAAACTGCGCCTGTGGTATTTCACATAGATATGCTGGTAATTTATTATGAAATAACTGAAATAAATACATAACTTCAAAGGGCCGTAGGTATTGCCCATCATCCCTTAAGCCAGATTAATTAATTTAACCTAATTGAACCAGCACTTCTTTAATATTGTTAGGTACGCGAATACCTAGACTATGTACAAAACAGAAATTAGCTCCAGGTAAATAGGTACGTATCTTATACGTTTTATTCTTGAAGCTTGTTTAAATTGCATCAAAGTTGTGGAACACTATTTCTTACCTGCCAAAGCTGTACAGAAGTTGAGAGAAACTTTAATCCGGGCAACTGTATGGTGCACAATTTGTAATTCAAGTAGGTACATGTTACTGTGCTCAATGTAGATCTTTTACGTTAAGAATTCTTGCCTATGTGTGTACCTACCTACCTAGTAATTCTTTACTACACTTTAGAAGTTTAGAGGTTATGCTAATCTTAGACTAGTTACTTCTTTACATCGTGGCATTGCCCCCATTCCATTGTTTTGATAACGACTCAAGATTTCTGGCAACTGTATGTTCGGTGAATCGGCGTGTCAGCGAGCGGCCATTTCCTCGACATAACCTCATTGAGTGTAGTCAGCTGTTTGACATTCTGCACTGCGCACGTAGTAAGGAGTCGAGGTTGGGGTTGCCAGGCGTCAGGATTATTCGGAAACGATTCGAAATTTTATTTATTAGTCTGGAATTCAATGGTGTACTTTACTAATGAAATTATTTAGTCATGGGCAAAGAAATATAATATTCTACTTCACGTCAATTGTATACAGTCTTACATGAAACTATACAATACAAGTAAATGAATATTGAATAGGTACTACCAATTTGTACCTTATTTTAACTTATCATGTTAGGTCACGTTAGGTTTTATACGATTTCGTATTCCACACTAAAATATACATAATATATGAAAGAGTTCCTATAATATCGCATTGTTATCTAGCAGTCTATCGAATGAAATAGTAAGCATTCAAAAGTTTATAGTCGATTATGTGGTATTTCGTATACGTATGTTCGTATTTAAAGAGGATCAAATATCTATAGGTACCTACTTCTTGCGTTGACCTAATTGGCAAGCAGCAAAGTATTACAGCACCAGTACAGCAAAAAACAGAAATCTAATTAATTATTATGATACAATGTCATCCTTGCTTGGTTTTGTAATTGTCACTTATAAATATTTTTTCAGAGAAGTCACACTTATTAGGTTCAAATAGGAATTCATAGTTTTAACCCAATATTTAACCGAAGCGGACGGTTAACTGCGAAATCTTATGCTGTGCATGATGCCGAGCATTATTCACCATGACTTTCTTTTTATTTGCGTGACATTTAGATTTTATTTATTAGGAATTTATTTACGTATTACGTATTTTCTCAGGAACAAGGAAAAAATTACAGAAAGTTGCCTCCGTACCGTAGCCTGCCGAAAACAAGAAATTATCTCGATGCCAAAATACAAACATGTATGAATGATTGGTGATATGTCGGAAACTACTTGAGTATATTATACGGGAATATCTATTCTACGCTGGCAACCGGTCTCGTTTATCGATTTGTCGATAGTCCCGGGCTAGACAGGCCTCGCACTAGCAGGGGGCGCGGCCTGCGCGGGGCGCGGGGCGCGCAGGCGCGGCAGCCGGCAGTCTCGCGTCGAGCGCCGCCAGACGCGCACGTGTGCGCCCGCTCGCCGCCGCCAGCTGACCGGCCACATGCCGTGAGCCCCGCCATGACGGGCTACGCCCGCAGCGAGGGCGAGTTCGCCTACCGGCGCGACGCGCGGCCCGCCTCGCTCGCCCCCAAGGATTACTCGGTGCCTTTACACGTAGACTGCAGTATCGAATACGAGCTTCCCGACTGTGCCAAGCCGCCGCAGGGCGTGAAGATAGAGCCGTTGCTGATGATACATCCTTCCCACTTCCGGAGGCTCGAGAGTTTGCGGCGAGTGCCGTTTGTGAACAACTTGCCGCGGGAAGCTGTGAGCGCGAGTGCGGCGGCGCCCGCGAGGCGGGTTGTCAGGCCGGCGAGGCGATGTTGCCGGGCCGCACCGGCTCCTGTTGTCCCTCCGCCGGTCCCTGCGACAGCCGCGAGAGCCCGAGCGCCGGACGAGGCGCCCTGCTATCGCTTCGACTACGCGCTGGTGCCCTCGAAGCTAAACCGTGCCCGCCTGAAGGCGCACCCTTACCTAGCGGTCGACTGTGATATGGCCCGGCTGCCGGCGCCCTACGAGCGCTTCGACAAACGCGCCCTGCAACAGCTCCCGATCTACATGTAGCCGCTAGCTCCTGTGATGTTCCCTTGTATAGTTTAGTGATAAGTGTCGTGCGAGAACGAAGATACCAAATGTACGTTATTGTTTAAACGTTGACTTGTTGTGTTTGCCGGACGACCGCGGTTGCCGTATTTATTCGCAAAACTGATGCTTCATGATTAAATTATTGTACCGTCGCCGATTCGTTGCGTAATTCTGTATAAGATATCATATCGATAATTATATGTTCAAAAATTGTATTATAATGAATATGTACCTATAGAGTAAAAAATGAAAAGTGAGAAAAATATTACGAATAAAACTAGAATAGTTATGTTTTGGAATAGGTAATGAGTTCTAGAACAGTCCCGAGTGGCACTAGGAACGTATCTCTACTCTCATTTGTAAGCAGTTATGTTTGTTGAAATTATATATAAAGAGTCCTCTGAAGAATAGTCTGATTAACAAATATTCGGCATGTAAAAGTCTTTATAAAACGCTTACTTAGCATATCATAGTATTATATTGTGTCATAGTCCAATGCCAAAAATATAACTATCTTTTTACAAAAATCCCTAAAGCATCGTTTTATTTACGCGCGTGTGTGTGTGAGTGTGCCCCTGGATTGCCCGTCACCTGGATTGCACTGAAGACGTAAGTATGCCAGACTGCTTTCATACAAGTCGTCATGGTCGGGTTTAGGTCCTAACTTCTAAAACAGGCATAAAATGCCTCTTAGGACAGTACATGGACTGCCAAACAGCTTAGAAACTTGGAATTGTACGTGTAATGTAGTGCTGTAGTTAAAAACAACCCCAAAATAGTGATGTTAAATAATAATGTCGATATTGCGGTACTTTTCGAACTAAGAACTCCGAAGATGGAAGTCACAAATTATCGCACAATTCCGGCATCTAACTGTCTGGCAAACCATGTAGAATAAAAGTACAATTCTGAAACTGGTTCCAATTTCATCACCCGTCGCTGTGAGATTGGTGATTACAACTTCCGAAAGTAATCTGAAGAGAAGAAATAAAACTGTTATATGTTAAACAGTATCCTCATTCGTAGAGTTCTTGGAATGAGGAAATTTAAAGATCACGGGAAGTTGTGTCATCATTTTTCCGCGCCGTCGGGAAGATACGAAAACTCGAGTTGCCACACTTTAATGGTTCCGTAGGGCCTAGTCAAGCGCTCTCGTGATAAAGACAAGACAGATCATTTATCTTTCACTGACACTTGAGAGTGAATGCTTTATCTTGTCTATGTTCCGAGATAAACGCGACTATGGTACCTCATTCGTCTCTAGTTGTGATCTGAGCTGTTTCCTAGTTAAAACAGCGGCCTACTTCCACCGCCCTTGAATAGCTCCGGCTATAATTAGACTAACTCATAGCTTATAATGATCTGTTCAAGTGTTTTACACAGAACTTCAACCATGATGAAAAACGGTATTGTAAACCAATTACTAAAGTTACCTAAGGCAAATATTTGAATTAATATTATATAATTTTGAGATATTTAAATGACTAGAGATGTATTTTGCTGAGCGAGAGTGCTTCCTACATGTCTTCCAAAAGAATACTCAGTAAAATATTTCGCTCTGCGTTTCGAAGACTAACATTCCTTTTAAATGACCTAACAACTTGCGACAGCGTATTTATAGAGGTAATTTAGCAAATGCGCAGAAATAATGTTTAAAACACTTTCGTAATGTAAAATACTTTGTATTTTGTACGAGTTCCGAGCAACATTAAGTTGCCGTCGGAACGCTCGCTGTTTTTTGTTCGAAGCCGAGAAACCGCCTAACTAAAAGTTTTATCTGGTTTTGAAACGACCACAGCGGGCTCCACTTTCCTAAAGTGCCGAACGAAACAATGTTGCTAAGTGCCGACTAACCTCAAATCTGTCGAGCTGTGACATCAAAGGTTTTTCAGTACCAATAAATGTCAAGCTCATCAAATGTAATGTGCGAAATGTCACGTCGCCAGTAATGGGCACGGCACGACAAGAGCGCAGTCCTCGTAAATTGTGTTAATTAGAATATTTGTCTGCACGACTACACTGTTAAAGGAAACTATAATTATGTAGATTAGATATAATCAATAATGTAATTACACTTATTAAACAGAACAGAAATTGTAATGGTATTTTTTGTGCGCCCATAAATCAGTAAAGAATGATCGCCGCGGGCGCGGCGTGATCTTCAATTTGGATAAGGAATGATGCGATTATACACTTAACTACCTGTCAGTTTTTTAAACAAATCCTCCGAATCTTTCTGCTGCTTGTTGCTGCCCACGAAAAAAGAAAACGAGCGAAACAAAAGATCTATTTAGGATTTTTAAGCTTTCCTAACAGTTCTCGAAAGCGATTTTAATCCAGCTATTCGTTTTTGTTAGTTTTTGTGACGACCGAAATGTTCAGTGGGCAAAAACGTAACTCATTCATGCAATGTTTTATTCCCTTTTGAAAGAGCACAATGAGTCGTGAATAATGTGCGCGCTGGGAAAGAAGTGAGGTTCAAACGATAGTAATAAAACATAGATTACAATGATTCGTTAAGCTAGGCGATTAGCCGTGGCGGGTCTAATTATGCAGTCAAAGAGATTTAAGCTGCACGCATCATTTTAGTATTTTAGTGAGAAAAGCGGCCGCCGGCCGTAACTGCCATTCCAACCACGCAGCTTGGGGCGACTCTAAATTAGCATCCACGTAATAAACACGAAATAAACATCGAGACTAATGGATGATTGCTCTAACGCACGCAGACTAAATTAAACTTGTATTTATTTTATCTCCGCAGCCATAATAAAAAGTTTATTGTTACTTTTTATAGCGTTGATATTACGCCCGGATTCCCGTTTCGAGTAAGTATATTACCATTTTTACTACCTTTTTTTTTAACATTACTCCTATATTACTCCTAAATGCGGTTTCGGCGAGGTTTTGGCCATTAATCTGTGGTAAAAGTAATCACGAATAATATAATGAGCGAGATAAAGACATAATAAAAGTGGTCGCAAAAAGCGGGCTACTCAGTCACGGTCTGATAACGACGTTCCGAGTAGCGATTCCATAATTACTTCCTCGGGTACAGTTACAATTTACATGACTCCAGTGCGCAGGACTTGTAATTTATCGTCTCGTAAAACGAAAACCGAATTTATGTACCACCCGCTGTCATAAAACATAATATTATCGACATCGCCCCCTCCCTAGGCGATCACGACTAAGCATCGGCCATTTTGAACAGCGAACCCATCCCGCTCTCACAAAAGTTCAAATAAAGATGAAATACTTACTGAAATAGGGATTTACGGCGTTTAGAATTAGAACTATCTGCGTTCAAGTTTAGAAGATGGCGTATCGTATCGACCTACTGCGATCAGCTGATTGGCGGCGGTTGCGGGACGCGGGGAGGACGGCGCCGGCGCGGGGCGCGGGAGGGGGGGGGGGGGGGCGACGACGGAGGTGTGTCGTGACGGCGCAACAGCTGATCGCGAGCGGGACGGGTATATCCCGCGTCTCGTGCACTTGAAAGTTACAATGTGGCTGATTGAAGCCTGCAATTTTATAGCAAGTCCTCCATGGGCGGAGTAATGTACTGAATGTGAAATACTCCTTGATAATGCCATAAGTATTACTTGTAAGCTGTTTTTATACGGGTTTTAAATGGAATTATGGTTTTTGTGAACATACTTTCGGAGCAACTGACGGATAAAATTGCTAACTATGTAGGCGATCAAGATATAAAAGGTGATGACTTTTTATTTATTAAGGGGGACTAACAGGTATTTTCAATTATTCAATTATTGGATTCTGGTTAAAAATAGGAAGCTACCTTTTAACCAACTTTCAAAAAGAGGATGCATTTAGATAGTAATGGATTATCTATCTAGGTATATATGTAGAGGTACAGGGTGTCATAAAATTAAAGATTTGAATTCAGTTGAACCGAACCCGAATCAATGATTTTTTTATTTAAACTTTTATCACGAAGCGTGAACGTGGGCTCAGCGCTTGATAATGGAGACCTAGGCTCTCTGAAACATGTCGTGCGTAGTGACTAAATACACATGAGTTTGTAATTATAAGTCTATTATAATAAGAAACCCCAGCGAAGATAACGTCTGTAGCCGTCGGCTTCGTGGAATTTTTCTGTTGTCATAAGGTAGGTATAATAGGGTGGATTAAAAAGTCTTCTGGAACTACCAAACCTAATAGGTAGTTACTTACCTATAATTGAATAACCTATAATAGTATTTTATGCAACCGTTGTTTAAGATATGTCAAAAAAAGTGACGCCAGGGACCGGAACCGGTATTTTCTCCATACAAAAAGATTTTTTCGTTATTTTTTCGTTCTTCGGTATATATATACTAAGTTAATGGAGTAAATTAAAAATATTATATTATATATTACATAAATTATTTAGTAGTACATAAAGAGTATGAGACATTTTAAAATATTGGGCTATTTCGAGGTTTTCGTAAAATAACGGTTACGGTCCCCGGATGACGTGGGTATTATTAAAGACGCCACGAGCATTTTTTGACTCAGTTAAACAATGTTGCATAACAATACTTTTTCTACGACCACACACTTATTTTAAAATAAAATTGTAAATTCGTCGTCACGACCGTGTGTTCACGACCCTGTAAATGACAAGTAAAAGTACGCGAGTAGAAAAATAGTGTTATTTGCATTGTCTTATTTATAATAAAACTAGTTACTTGAACGGAATTAGACATATTGTAAGCTGTACCTATGGTCTGAAGGAAAATACAGTTAAAGATTGCCAGTAGGTAGGGCGAAGCCGTCGGACACGAAAAACACCATTGTTAATTCATACTAAATTGTGTCAAAGGGATCAAAATTATATATTTCCGGTGAGGTTATAGATCATTTTTAATTGAAGCCCGATTGAAGTGATGAATTTGTAGAATCCTGAGCGTAATAAGGGATTTTAAAGCGTTAACGCCCAAGACGAAAATAATGTTAATACTTATCGTGTGACTCATACCGGCACACTACTTTTCACATTATCTATGAGAAAAATAAAATATGAAGGGTCCACGGAAAAAACATGTCTAGTGCCTAAAAAAATCAGGGCAAATTTCTTACCTTATTCTGTTAAAAGTAAGGTGGTTTTTCATTCTGTAATTTGAATTGACTAGACATGTTTTTTCCGTGGACCCTTCATATGTCTACATTTGCCTAGGTACATGCAAATAATTGATTCTGAAGAATTTGAACGTACTATTTATTTTCATATTTCATTGTAATTTTTTTATGCCGCCAATAGAATGTACTAGAACAGAAAAGTGGCACTTTGTTCCCTCATAGCAGGCGATTCAGGAGATTGAGGATCATTATTACACAATAGAAAAACAGCGCAGAGCATGCGAATATTGCAAATAATTATGGCAGATGCTTGTTTTTTCTCTTTTATAGGAACTTAGATACGTTCAGACAGATATTCATCATCATCATCAGCCTATGATAGTCCACTGCTGGACGAAGGCCTCTCCTATTAAACTATGCGTATAGACGCATTAAGAGGTAAATGCCCATAATCGCCACGCTGGGCAAGCGGATTGACGATCGTAGTAATGTGTCTACAGTGATGACGCTGCCGCCCATCATCAATCGTTATCAAAGCTGGTCAGTGACACTTCAATCCCTTAGTCGACTCTTACGATTACGACATCCGCAAGAGATGGGGTGGTGACAAATGTATTCTTACTGCCGTCACCACGCGGCCCACAGGCACAGGCAGACAGACATTACTAGAGGTAAATATAACGTGAATTGAGATCCGAGCGGTATTCCGGCCGGCGCGAGGATCTATAATAAGACGAGGCGCATGCCGCTGCTGGGAACGGGGCAAGGGCAGGAGGTCATCGACCTGTTATCAGAATTATGTAACATATTTTTCTCAATCTTTTAAGTATATTTATTTTCAAAACTACAATTTATGTACATAGCTTAAATCTAACTAATCTACTTAACCTAACCTATATCTAAGATTGGCCCTTGTGGCATTGTACCGAGGATGCTGGCGGCATTTCCTCGCTGTATCGCAATACTGATGCGTTGTGCGAGGAAGTCGCCAGCTCTTCGGTCTTTAGTTACATCAACCAGACGTTTCGCGATCTCGGCAAACAATTTGCGTGCGCTGGGGCCCCAAGAACCTAAAAACCTCAATCTTGGAATTAAATGTTTACATGACGTACCTCAAATCAATCAAGGAGGAGTACGTCGTTTCTGGTTCTACGAGCGAACAATGATGTAAAGGAATTTCATACAAAATGTCATACCTCAGCCTGCAAAGCACCTTTCTTTTGTTTTTAAACGTCAAAGTATGACAGACTTGAATTAATGAAACTGATTACTTACATTTCTTTTTTTATTTCATTACACGTTTGTGAAAAAGCACTATAGGTACAAGCTCCAGCCGGGAAAAAGTTTGGGGTTATTCCCACCTGTTACCACCAACTTGACACCAGTGGTAACAACTGGGATTTTTTTTCCCACCTGTTACCACTGGGAACAACTGGGAATTAAAATTCCCAACTGTTACTGCCAAACTAATTATTTTAATAACTAACCAAATATTTTAGTGCTAGCTAGTGGGAAAAAAAATCCCAGTAGTTACCACCAAGTACTCGGGTGGTAACAGGTGGGAAAAAAAACCCAGTTGTTACCACTGGTGTCAAGTTGGTGGTAACAGGTGGGAATAACCCAAAGTTTGCAGGCCTCATATATCCGGCTTCGCATATAAACAACATAAAAACATAAAAATAACATAAAAATAGTAATAATCTCCCTATTGCTGTTCCCTTAGCCGGGATTAGTTAGTATTAAGATATTTAAGATCTAGCTTAGATACATTTAAATTATTATGTAATATTCCCTACTTTTTGTAACAATCATTACGCGCCACAACTGACTGATATGTAACATGGATAATGTGCTTTCCTACGGGACAGGCATTGCCTAGTGTAGGAATCATGTCAACCAATGGTAAGGCATATTGTGTTACTTTCAAATTCAGAATTACACTGTATATTTATAGTAGGTACTGCTATGTATAGAAATAGGTTATCGTGAATTTGTAAAGTTAAATAAAATATGTTTTATGTTTATATCTATTCGGCCTGCAAGAGGTCTTGCAGTACTTCCCGGCTTTTGCAGTAATGTACTATATTAGAACCTGTAGCCCTACCATGAGTTGTAAAGTAAAGGATACGTTAGGTTTTACTCGATACGTAATGCATGCTATCGCGCTAGCACTGACATATTGGAGCGAGCGCGATGGCCTGCTTTACGTATCGAGTAAAACCTAACGTTACCGATACTTGCAAAGTCATGATACGGATATCGATATATTGCATAGTAAATATATGACTATATTATGTAGTCTCCGTCGTGGTTTACCACCACCAGCGGACTCGCGTTTTGTGTGCAATCGATCAAATTGATGGTCTAAATATAGATCAAACGAGCGAATACTCATTCTATCCCCCACTCTACAAAATTCGTTCGTTACCTACACAAAACGTGATTCGTCGAAATTCGTCGATTTCGGAGAGTGGGGGATAGAATGAGCGAATGCTCGTTTGGTCTAAATCCACCTATAACCATCAACGGCGATGCGGGAACCCGTAACCCTACTAGTGCTGCAACAATCATCTACACTACAACAGATGCTGTAGCCAATGATGATGATTATACCTCGATATTTTTCTAGCAGGAACCAGAGATTGACTAAATCAAACATCGACATAACTGCGTACACCCTATTCTCATACCTAAAGACTTCGTAAAATCAGGTATAACCAAGAATACAGGAACAGGACCCAGTCTAATACTTCATATGAATTATTGCCGATAGCATTAGAGTTTCTTATTAGTCTTTGTTCTTTTAATGGGTACAAAATACAGGTATACCTATAAGGAAAATAATGTATAGTTTTGAATATGGTTTGCATTCTTGTAGATTATCTCTAAGTTACTGCGCATTATTTATTAATTACATTTAACTACTTCTCAACTACTGTCAAGAATCTGGGTATTACCATGGATCAGACTCTTTCTTGGGCTCCACATGTAGCACAGGTCAGTAAGAAGATATTTGCATCCCTTCACTCCTTAAGGCGCCTACAGAACTTTCTACCCTTGCACACAAAAACTATGCTCGCTCGCTCTCTCTTACTTCCACTATTAGATTACGCTGACACTGCCTACCTTAACATTACAGAGGAACTGCTTGACAAGCTCGAACGGTTACAGAATGTCTGCATTCGGTACATTTACGGCTTGAAAAAATACGACCATGTATCCTACTACCGTAAACAGCTGAAATGGCTCCCTATCCGTCGTCCAGAGATCTTCACACTCTGTCTCTTCTCTATTGTGTTTTGTTTACACCATCTTCCCCATCGTACCTATCTGAAAATTTTAAATATTTGGCAGAGGGCAGTGGTCATCGCCTGCGTTCTAGTGAGAATTTGTCCCTTTCAATCCCTCCTCACAAATTCCGTGGCTACGATAAATCTTTCGCGGTGCGGTCTGTCAAACTGTGGAATGAGTTACCTGCTTCGCTCAGGCAGTTATCGTCGGTAGCATCGTTCAAGGAGAATTTGAAAAAGATGTGGTTATGCGATGCGGTTACCTAATCCGTTTTAAAAAAATTGTGTTTTATTACCCCTTGTTTTATATTTATAATTATACTTTCCTACTATCTGTTATTTCTCAACTCCTTTCTTACTTAATACTTAATCCGGTCCTTTATGTTTGTATTTATAATTACTTGTTTACTTTGTTGTACTAATATGTTGCTACTATTGTCTACTATAAATGTTTTCTCTCATCTACTCAAAGGTTAACTGGAAGAAATCCCTTATAGGGATAAGTTCGCCTTTGTACTTCCCCTGACATTTTTTAAATCTCATGTAATCTGTGTTTTGTACAATAAAGAGTTATACTACTACTACTACTACATTTATTTATCGACTACTAAAAGACTTATCGATAACAATCATGTCGATGTTTAGTTTTGTCAATCTGTAGTTCCTGCTAGAAAATTATCTAGGTAAAGTCTATTTCAATTACGAAGGCCCTATTCCACTTGATAAAGTCATTAGGCGTCAACAATAGGATCAGTGATGACAAAAGATACCTAGCCAGACCCTTTTGTGGCGTGATATTTTTTGCATACATCGGTGTACGACACGTGCCAATTTCTGTTGGACCAATTAAATGACAAAAGTTTCGAATGGCATCGGGCCTTCGTATTTGAAATGGACTATACCATGATGATGTAGGCAGTACCTATTTCAGTTTCGCTGCTGTTTCACTTACCTAACCTGTATGCTTAGCACATGATTGGTATGTCAGTATGTCGCCGCCAACTGTCACTATATGTATAAAAGAGGGATGGATAGTCTATCTCGCGGCGACATATTGTCGCACTAATCCTGTGCTAAGCCTGCTGACTATACCTTTAATATGAACATAATAATTTACATTTAGCTTATACTATCGGCTTTATCAAGCCAAGAAACTCCGTACAAGATACCTTTAATTAAAATGTGAGCGGTTTAGTAAACATGTCCCACCTTGTCGTTTGCCACAGGGTTTCTTAGACATTTAAAACGTTCGACGCCGGTGACACAGCGTATGTGACCAACAAAATCTGATTCCTATGCCAGTGACACACATACGTGATCAGAGTAACCTTATTCTTATGCCACTAGCATAAATCAAGTTCTTCCTCCTATGCCAGTGCCATAGAAATACGAACGTTTTTGACATAGGTGCTGTGTCACTGGCATAAGAGTACAATTTGTTCAAGTGTTCAGTCACACACGCGTGTCAATGGCATAGGAGTTCTATCAGATAATTTCGATCGGCATAGTATTAGCCCTTAGTGAAACAGGAGGTACCGGAGGCAAACGTGTTAATTCGACTAAAGATACAAGCAAATTCGGTCTTCACCATAAACGACAAAGTTGGAGATTTTTACTAAAACGCTAACAAATATCTAAAACCTGTTCACGCTTGACGATATTTTAATTAAGCCGCAATAACTCAATAAAGATTGACACTTGATAAAAAGTTGTCTAACAAAAAACAGAATGATAATCGAATCGAAAACTGTCACTTCGGATCAGAGATTTTTTCGCCATTTGATTATTAATTAAGTTTATAAAATGACGGGTGTCGGGGTTAGGTCGTTAAGAGGATTATGTCGGATGGGGAATTATGACAGTTTCTTAGATAATAATATAGTTTGTATATTCTTTGCTAGATCCGGGACTTCATATTGATTCAAACGTTTCTTTATAATTATAATTATAACTAGCGATCCGCACGGCTTCGCACGGGTACTATACCTACATAAAAAGCTTCCTCTTGAATTACTCTACCTATTAAAAAAAATCTCATCAAAATCCGTTGCGAAGTTTTAAAGATTTAAGCGCACAAAGGGACATAGGGACAGAAAAAGTGACTTTATTTTATACTATGTAGTGACTAACGTGAGATTCAAACATTAAAATATTTAGCGTACGTACGTTTAGTACACGTGGCTTTGGTCGCGGGTTCTCCATGATGAGGATCCTCTAAATGGATCGCAACATGTCGAGCACTTATCGACTTAAATTACATGTCATGAGTAGAGTAACCCTTTTCGCTGAAGATTTAAACGATTTTCACTCATATTTTAACACCAAACGGGTCTTAATCTCGTAAATTTACGTTTAATATTATCCTGACGTAAATGTAGGTAGGTACATATTATAATTACTGATTGGAAAGAAATTAAAATCACTTTGTTACCATAATAAATGGAAATGGTCACGTAACTTTTCGTTCAATAATATTAATTTAAAATTAATCTACTCTTTGCTAAAGGTATATCGATTTTTATGATTTATGACATTATTAATAAAATGTAGAATACTTTTAAAAAAAACCTGTACCTACAATACCAATTATTTATTAACTTTGCTAATTGCGTAACTTCAAAGAAAAGTCGGCATTATCAAAGTAATTAGGCTGTTTGCAAATTACTTCTCTCAAAATTACTAGTAATGAGATAAGGCTGCAAAAATATAAATACCTCCTTAAGGCCTTGTATGAAGGTTTACAACCGCGTGGCAGAGAAATCACACGAGAATATTCAACATGTTTGAGTCATTAGCTTAAGTATTATTGCTCTGTAGGAATTTTATACAACTACATACAGTGCAGCCTCGATAATCCGAATTCGGTGAATTGAGTTGATAACATAAATATTGACATAGGTATTTGTTTTACTAGTCAAACTTAAAATTAAAAATACAGCGTTGATGTAGTCTAAAGGTGCATTTAGACCAAACGAGCATTCGTTCATTCTATATCCACCACTCTACGAAATTTGTTCGTTACATAAAACGTGATTCGTCGAAATTCGTTGATTTCGTAGAGTGGGGGATAGAATGAGCGAATGCTCGTTTAGTCTAAATGCACCTTTATCGACCTTATTGTGCTAAATACTGGCAACACATCTATTTGACGTATTCATTTTTTTTTAGAAATAAGCCTGTTAGGATGTAGTTACTCTTTATTATACTGTGCTGTTAGTGTTACGTTTAGCACCGGTTGACTACAGCTTACAGTATGCCTCTACCAACAACCAATCTTACCTTAGTATGTTATAAATCTATGTTTTGTTTCATGTTAAAGGTAATAACGAAATCTTATGTTATAAACACAAATGTGCAAAAACACAGATAAAATTTATGAAGGAATTACCGCTTCCTTTCATATGAAACATCGTTTCAAACATGATTTTCAGCATCTGAGGGACAACTAAGATATATATTTCAAAATTAGAAAATTCGAGCATCTGTAGGCCTAACGCGAACCTCGGAATACCCAAAGCTCGAGGACTTGTCTCTGTCACTTCAACGAAGGTGTCATTAGAGTGACAGAGACAAATGCCCCCGTAGGTCCGGTAGGGCCACAGTCTGTCACATCACAATCATCGTGTGACAGGGACAGATACCATTTACATTTTTCGAAGTTCACGGCAGGAGAATCGTTGTCGTGTTATCGAGGTTCGACGGTATTTAGCCATGTCGTCATTTCTTCTCACAATCGTCGCTTGTGACTCATGAAAACACTCGAAATTGTTTTATCAAGAAGAAAGGAACAAATATAAAACTTCAACGATATAATATAACAATGAACTCGTTTGTCTACAGACTACTTGTATAGTTATTGACTGGTATAATGGTAATTATTGTGATATCATTGATAATACTGGAAGGTGGGACGCCTTACATACAAAAACAATTGTCGCCATCAGATAATGGGAGCAACCAGGGTTCTCATAAATAGCAGGCCTCTTTTGCCATGGTGATAGAGTGCATGTACAGATATTTTTAAGCACCGGGACAGCTCTGATATGGACCAAAATATTTTTTAATGCCTAAAAACTTGTGCCTTCTCACATTAAAAATCGAGATATGGAGCAGAAAAAATAGGAAACTGATGAGAAAATTACACTATTTTGCTAAAATAATAGAATTAACATTTAATGTATATCATGTCATAAAATTCTATAATTATCTGTAATTTCAAGCACGAGTAATTTTGTTGTTTTACCTGCGTTACTATCTTCACCGAAGGATTTATTGGCATATTTTTATGAAATAAAAAATACAGCAATTTTTATTTCCAATATGTTTACTCCGAATATTTCTTGTTGATAAACGGAAGCAGATACTCTGCAAGCAACAGTTTTTTTATAACAAAATATAAGGTATAAAAAAAGTAACGCAGTTGTTTGAGGGTCATGGCATTTTTTCAACCATTTGTATTGTATACACTTATCGTGAAAATTCCGCTGCAACGATGATGGTATAGTGTAGAATATATTGTATAATTTCTGAATTAATAAGTAATGTTATATTTTATAACGTAATTTGGGCGTTGAAAGAGAATTTGTACACAATTGCGATTAAGCTATAGTATGTCAAGCCGCTTTTATATGACAAGCCATTGTTCCTTGGTCATGGTTGTTTTCTATGTATGTATCTATCTGTTATTTATATAGACATCTCCTTAGGACTTACACAATGTATAAGAGATTCTCCTATATTGTGTAAGCCTTAATTGAGCTTACCGTGAAACTAGATCGATTTGTGTAAGATTCCCAAGATATTTTTTTTCATCCGTGAATTGCATCTTGTGATAAACTACGAAACCCTGCACTAAGCAAGGCTCGACATGCTTTGTTCGTTTTTTCTACTGATACAATGATAATATTTTCTACATAAAACGTGTATTTTACTCACTGACTCCCAAGTACTCATAATCAATCACTGTTCTTAATCATCTATTGTTTTTTATCATTTTACAATGACAGGTCTAACAATTGTTCATCTACCTTCTAAGAACCTGTCAGAAAACGTTATTAGGTATCACGTATCACATCAAATCATCAACCTATCTCAGTCCACTGCTGGACTGCCTTCTCCTATTAACTATTAAACGCATTAGGAGATAAATGCCCATAATTGCCACGCTGGACAAACGTGTCCACTATGATGATGCTGCCCATCATCAATCTTCTGTCAACGAATGGTCAGTGATATTTTAAACCCTTAGTCGACTCTTACGACACCGGCGGGAAGAGTTGTTTTGTTATAAATGTATTCTTACTGCCGTCACCACACGGCCAATTGTATATGGATATTAGGTATGTAAATTACTATTTCAAAGCTACAGATTTCACTGCTTTTTTATTTATTTGGCATTTAGGTATCTCCTTGATCCGGTTTAAATTAAATCCGCTACTATAATGCGCCCATTCGATTTTAATTTGCATTCCAATTTTATCAGCAAAACACTCCGCCGTCATTATCGATAAGTAGATATTGAGAAAAGTAATTAATACGGATGGATTAAGTATTTCTTCTATATCGTTATCCACGGGATTAAAACATAGATGGTTAACAACAGAAATGATCCTATGAGGTTATTATTTCAATGAAAAATCTCGACTTATCGGATTACAAACACCACGTAATTGGGCCATTCAACTTTTCGATAGACATAATTATTTTCTGTCTGCTGCGTTACTTATCGATGTGAACTTGTGTGGGACCTAACGCATGTCTAATTTATAAGCATTTTTACTTGATGAAATTGTCACCTGCATTACGGGACAAAATAGTGTCGATCGAAAAGTTGAATGGCCCAATTACAAGATCCATTCCTTTAAAATTATCGTAATTTTGGGATTGGATGCTATATCTGTGTTTTTAGGTAGTGGCCCATACCTGCTACCGCGAAAGCTGCAGTTCATAAATTTCGGGGATTTCTCTCTGTTACTCCAACAAAGGCGTCATTAGACTGACAGAGAAAAATAATCGAAATTTGCGGTTTTCGTAAATATAGTTCGCGTTAGGGCCGCACGATGACGCAATGATGGTAAAGTTAATTACAAGTGTTCTACTTAAGGTGCGTTCAGACCAAAAGAGCATTCGATGTTCTATCCCCCGCTTCTTTTGGTCTGCATGCACCTTTAGATTACCTAACTTCGTAAAGAAGCGAGGGACAGCAAATTCGTAGTACCTAATTTTGTACGGAATCCATACAAAGTTTTTTGGCGAAACATTGAATTGCCATGAAACTTGTGAGGTGAGCATTTAGGGACGTAACCAAGAAAGTTACCAGGCCTAAAGTTCGCAAACGGGGAATTTTCTCCGTCACTCTAATGACGCCTTCGTTGTAGTGACACAGACAAGTCAAATTCAAGAACTTCGGTGTTCACGGTAACGGATACTTAGCCAAGTTGCCAATCGCTTACGCTTACGTATCGTAGTTTTCCCTCTCCGTCACTCTTTCATATTAGTTCAAAAATCGTAAATTTCGGGCATCTGTCTCTAGTAGATATGTGATTCTCATGTGATCTATCTTCGTTGGAGTGACAAATAAGATAAATGCCCGAAATCTACTATTTTCGATGTCCGCGGTAGACCCCTGAAAACCTGACTAAGAGTTTAAGCCACGGAACCCTAAAAGTCTACGCCATTTCACGTCTGTGAAAGGTAAATTGGAATGTACCGACTTTTTTCGAAACCGCACGAATTCGTTCTCAATTGAGTGGTAGCAGTTTTTGCGAGCAAAAACGAAAAGACTTGCATTTGAGTGCGTTTTTGCGGTTCGTCTGCAGTTAGATTGTTATTTAAATGGGTTTTAGAGTGCGGTGGACTTCAAACAATGAAAGCTGCGTAATAATACAGGGTGTGCTCGGAGACGTGATCGTTACGTTTTTTTTACTCCATTAACAACTAGTAAAGGTGCATTCAGACCAAACGAGCATTCGCTATTCTATCGCCCACTCTACGAAATCAACGAATCACGTTTTGTGTAACGTTCGAAATTCGTAGCAAGATTCGTAGAAAACTCTACTGAATAGAATAGCTGAACAGAATAGCGAATGCTCGTTTGGTCTGAATGCCCCAGGGCATTTAGCTCGTTAAAAACAGTTAGTCTCGTTAAAAACAGTCAACTATCGATTTTTTTTTTCTTTTAAAGGTGATAATGAGGTAGGTAGCTACTAAAAAGAATACCTACTTGAAACGTTAAACTAAGTAGATTTAATTTTTATGTTCGATAAATGATACAATTTATGTCAGACACACACACACACACACACACACACACACACACACACACACACACACATCTCTTAATTAAAATCTTGATAAGCCGTTTTATCATCCTGAAAACACCGTTAAAAGAAAAACAAATGACAGAAAAAGTAAAAAAGTTGTCTGTTTTCACCAAGACCACGAGGACATGCACATGATTGGCACATGTAGTTCGGGAAATATTATTTGACCGACTCTTATCTCACTTACGACCTTTTGTTTTGCGTCATCAACAATAGAAAAGTGGTCGGCTGCTGATTGTATAGTAAGTGTTAACGCAAAACAAAATGTCGTAAGTAAGATAACAGTCGGTCAAATAATATTTCTCGAACTTATACGTCAGTATGTCGCCACAAGATAGATTTTCCATTTTTTACTAACTATATGAATAAAAGAGGGATGGATAGTTTATCTCGCGGCGACATACTGTCGCATAGCAAGCATACAGTTGTCAGTTGTTAAAAAAATGAAAAACTGATCACGTCTCCGATAATACCTTGTATATCCATTTGAGAGCCGACGACCTAAGATCTGTGGTCGTGTATATAACATTTCATATTTAAATTATGCAAGTATTTTTGAGTCAGAGGTAAGTCTATTGATTTAAACTTTCACGATTATCACTTATATTTTAAAGACAAATAACGTCTACCTGCGACCACGGGTGTAACGTCATGCCCGAAACGTCAGGATATAATTAAACGTAAGTTTACGCGATTAAGACCCGTTTGTCTATAAAATCAGAGGTAAGTCTATAAAGTCCTAGCAATTCCCTATTACTAATATTTATGCAGGTCCCAATTAACCTGGTTTCACTGTGTATGGTATGATACTCAAATATTTATAAGATTTAAAAGGTAGGTACCTAGTTAGATGATTCGATCATACAAAGCCAAAGCCCAATTGTCTGCAATACAATAGACTATGTAATTATTATTACACAATGTAATTATTTATAGACAAATCCGAGCAATCGTCATTGCACGGTCATCCAGGCCTACTACCGCGAAAATCGAAATTCGTAAATTTAGAAGATTCTTCTCTGTCACTCAAACGAAGACGTCATTAGAGTCAGCGAGACAAATCCTCGAAATTTACGAATTTCGTTTTTTGCGATAGGGACCCTGATACCTATATCGAGGCAGCCACGTTGCTCAAAAATATCTGAACATTCACTAAAGGTGTGTTTAAACCAAAAGAGTATTCGCTGTTCTAGCGCCCGTTCTAGGAAATAAACCAATCACGTTTTGTGTACCGATCGAATTTCGTAGAGTGGGAGGTTAGATTCAGCGAATGCTCTTTTAGTTTGAATTTGAACGCACCTTAACCTTTGTGGTAGGGCAAGCATACTTTTAGAACTTTAAAATTAGTTAACAAAGATTAATTTCTCTCACTCCAACGGAGGTGAAGATGATATTAGAGTGACAGAGACAAATGCTCGAAAAGACCATGCGTCAAAATTGCCTATGCCTAGCAATGTACAAGTTGTAGAACATTCTAAAAATATACTCGGAAATTTCCAAGAATTTTCATGAGAATTTAAGACTAAGTTCTCAATGAGAATATTTCAATGACAACTTATAAAATTGTGTTATGAAGAATAATGTATTTTATTATATTGCAAAATATACCTTGAAAGGTTATACATTTTACGCCACTTTATATAATACAACGGTTTTGGCATGATTAGCTTGCTTGTAAAAATTAGATTGTTAGATCGAGAATATTCTCTATAGAAGTTTCGCAACTTATTAAACTTCTCGGTACATTGCTACCCATGCCCCAAGACCAACAAACATGAGAGTTTGGTCATTATGTTATTAAATAGATCTTTAAATTTACTTTATTTCAGTCTAACGGCACGAAATCGAATTCTGCAATGGATTTCATCTTGGTGCCCATAGAATGAAATGAAGTAGACTTAAAGATCTATTATTCTATTCAACGAAGTAACTCATAGCTGTGTTGACTTTCGGGCAAAGTTCCATGCAAAGTTGGGCATGGTCCTTTGCGGATTTTGAAATTATCTGTAGGGAGTGGATTGTTGGCCGCGTGGCCGGAAACCGGCTAATGAAGGAGGTGAGCGGTGATAAGAGGCCATGTAACACATCATCGGCCTATCTCAGTCCACTGCTGGACGTAGGCCTCTCCTATTAACTATGCATACAGACGCATTAAGAGGTAAATGCCCATAAGCGCCACGCTGAGTAATCGGATCGGCAATCGCAGTAATGTGTCCACTATGATGACGCTGCTGCCCATCATCAATCAAATCAATGAATGGTCCTTCAGTGATATTTCAATCGGGTTGGTGACAAATGTATTCGTGCTGCCATTACCACACGGCACAAGGCATTAGAGTGACAGAGGCATTTCCTCTAAATTTTGCGGATTTTGAAGTTATCAGCAAGGATTGTAGGCCGCGTGGCCGGAAACCGGCTAATGAACGAGGTGGGCGGTGATAAGAGGCCGTGTAACAACCGCTTTATAATTAACGCTGATTGGAGCCTTTGGAAATATACCGGGTGTCCTAAAGACTACGGGACATGAACGGAAGTTACTCTAAAATGTTGATACTTAGACTGTTTTAACGGCACTAAGAGACTTTATTATAGATTTATAACGTGGGACTCAAACATATTTAAATATTTAGCGGAACGGGTTTCTCACGCAATTGAAGTCAAAAATTGCTCATGTTTAAAGAGACTTTAATACTACATACATTGTATATGACAAGTAGCAAGTGATCCAGACTATTCTATTGTCTCGGGACAGCTAGTATCTTCCCAACAGCATGGTCTCAGACACCGAGCCTGAAATTAATTACTTGATGAATCTGGGATTTACGCGTCAATTGACTATATAAGTAAATATGACGACGTATAAAAATGACTAGGTACCTACTTTTAAAAAAACGTCTGCGTATCAGAAAAACAACTTCAATACGGTTAAAAATAATAAATTCAAAGCATAAAAATGACTACAATGAAAATGTTTACACTCACAGAATGTACGGAAGATTCTCGACGTTATTATAGGTACCCCAACATTTTTATATTCCGGCTAGTATAAGTGTGGACATTTTTATACTATGTCAAAATGATATTGGGACGAAATTATACGCGCAGTCATTTTTATACATATTTCCTTAGTCATTGAAATCGCTTCTGGCCATTCTGTGACATATGAGAAATATCGTAATGAAAATGTTACGTTCAAGTGCCTACATATACGAGTATGATATATGTGAAGTGTCTGTATGTTTGTGCAATTATCAGCTCCGTGTTTGCTCTGCTGTTGTTCCGTCCACTTGCTATGACAACATTGACACTATTGACAGCAATACGTTACGTCACCGTTTGGTTACGAGTTGCCAGGCGGGCCTGGAGTTTATATGGATTTTTCCATTATTTCTGGTCTTAATGATGGTCAGTCGAGAGTAGGGTTGCCAAGAATTTGGAGATTTATAGTATTTACCAAAAACCACGCGTAAAAATATAGTACCTACACTATAAAAAAAATTACCCCTCGTATGTAATGTAATGTGACGTATGTATGGTGAGAGACGACCTTTCGATTCGTCTCCACAGTTGAGGAGATAATATTTTTTGTCAATATATTGATTGAATTATTTTCAGTTTTTAATACTTCTAATAAAAAAGAAAATACAATAACTAAAATCAATTAAAATTAATACTAACTTAAAAACAAAAAGACTAAAAATAACATACTATTATTGATTGAAACTTTCACGCTTATCACTCATATTTTAAAGACAAACGGGTCTTAATCGAGGTCGAAATGTCAGGATATAATAACTTTGTCTTTAACATATTTCGTCAAGTCTTTATTTTGGATTAAAATATGCTAATTATATATTTACTAGCATTTTGTAAACCACTCCTATTACATAAGAATACTTTTGACGGAGTAGACTATAAGTACCTACGGCAATTGTAAGAACCAACAAAATATAGTATTGTTGCCTTAATTTTTCTTCAGCAGTATATACCTAGTACAGAAAGTCGAAATTTAATACAATACTACATAATATAGTACGGTTTGCAAACCTAGTCAATAGTAAATCGAACATTTTTGATAGACATACAGAGAGCTAATAAGTCTAATAGCGCTTTTGGTGAAGTTTTTATCCAAAGTATTTAATTATTTTATTAAAATACCTACTAAAATATCATGCTAATTATCATAAATAATTTAAGTTTATAATGATAATTAGCGTGACCCTCAAATATCAAAGAAGCACAATACATCGTTTGTCTTATTATTCATTGTTCTTTAGAAAGTAACTTTGAAATAAAAAACTTCTTCAACTAATGAAACCTTAGTAATTATCTACTTCACAGCCGAAACCTTATCGTTCGCTTCAAAAGCTTTTGAATGTACCTATTAGTTGTACAAAAAATGCAGTAAAAACCGTCTACCTGTTCAAATTGAGCAGCCTCTTAGAAATGTAATTACAGGTCAAATGAATACTGACAACCGCCGTTAGGAGTTTAGGGTTATACTTTAACAATAAGCATACAGGGTGATATTTAAATCGGAAATCATGATGTAGTCGAGGGATACCCTAAATATAATAAAATATGAAGGGTCCACGGAAAAAAACATGTCCAGAGCCTAAAAAAATCAGGGCAAATTCACACCTTATTCTGTTAAAAGTAAGGTGGTTTTTCCTTCTGTAATTTGTATTGACTAGACAATTAGACATGTTCTTTCCGTGAACCCTTCATATCGAGTAAATACGCAACTATTCATTGCCAGGTCATGGTAAAACTACACCTACAGATATACATAAAGCATGCATGTTCAGATATTTTTAAGTACCGTGACAACTGCGATATATCTGATTGACAACTATTGCCAGCTCATAGGTATTATTATATGTATACAGTATGTAAGTTTATTAAGTCTAGGGGTCCCGGACCCCTGGCCATTAATATAAGTGCGGATGATTGAGCGGGGGACCTCCAGTACCCACTTGCGAAGTGCGTCACTGCGTGGGATCCAGTTCTTCCTGAAAGCCAATAATAATTATGATCTACGTGGACTTTATAAAGGCCGAGCCACACTGCGGACGCATCTGCAATACGTGCTGGTCAATATATTGTAAGGTCCGACCGAGATCCATATTTTAGTCTCGGCCGAGACCGAGACCAAGACGGAGACTTGGTAGAAAGTATAAAAAACGTTCAAATTATATTAAAAAGTCCTAGCAAATACCTATAGTAAGTCCAACATCAAAGTAAATACAGCAATTTTTTTTGGATATTTTCTTTTTTTGAATTTTTTTTATGTAGGTAGCCCATAAAGGTATTTGAATTTTAGGTATTTTTATCGATAGTATGATAGGGGTCGCTTGCTCTAAATTATTCGTTCCGTTCGTTTTAAAATGAAATTGAAGTCAGTCCATGTCAATATGACACCAATAAAATCGCAATAAGTTCGCGAGATGGCGTCAAGCTCGCCAATTACAGCTCATTACGAATCTCGGCCACGGCCGAGAGTCCCGGCCATTTTTGGCCGAGAGCCGAGAGGGATATCTCGGCTCGATTTTTGGCCGAGAATGCCGAGACCGAGACCAAGATCTCGGTCGGACCTTAATATATTGATTTAAACTTTCACGATTATCACTCATATATTATTTTAAAGACAACGAGTGACGTTGACGATCACGTCAACGTCACTCGTTCAAGCTTACCATGGGTCAAGCTTACCATGGGACTAGGCAGATTTGTGTGAGATGTCCCAATCCCAAGATATATTTATCTATTTCTATCGCCGTCGTATTGACTTCCGTTTGGGTTTTTCGAGAATCGTAGGTACTTAATTTATTTTAAGGCAGCTGTTCTAAGGAGCACAATGACACAGAAAAATGATTTATCTTTCGTCCGTTCTTAGAAACGGCCATTACATGGACATCACAATGAATACAGTAGTTACAAAGCGTCTTTATTACGTTTATTTATGTGAAAAAACTTCAAACAATATCGGCACAGTGTGGCATACGATCACGTGTAATAAATAATATCTTATACATTTAAACTAGCAATGTATTCAGCGTGCCAGTAGAAAAAAAAATAAAGACACACATAACTGACTTTCAATAGTATTTGTTGTCATTGATACATATGTAATTATGTATATCTATCGTGAAACACGTTCTAGTAGATTTATTTTAAGGTTAATACTAATTTAATATGATATACAGTGTGTTAACATGAGACTGGCTTTTATTGAAACCGAGGAATGCGATGCAGATTTTTAGCCAGACCGTGAACATTATTCGATTCAAAATGCTAACTTTAAAAGTAATTAACTTTCTAAGAAAAGTTAATTGAGAAGCAATGTACTTCAAAATGAATCGTTAATTTGCACTTGACAATGACAGATCGCAGCCACTCATAACGTTTGACAACTAAGCAGTACACGCGTTACATTGATCGTTCGGAGGAAATAAAATTAACTGTACGGTCAATTTAATTATTTCTCAAATGTTAATAATTGAAAACGATTGCTAGTAATGCGTATTATTACCCATTTTCGTTAAAGCCCGGGTCATGGTAACACACTGTATACATAGGTAGTTAGGCTTCGTTTCCACCAGAGATGTGGGAGGATGTGTTTCCATATATACGAATGACACCTCGCTCGAGTCATTAATAGGTATCACTCATTATGTCATTTGCTATCCACAAGTGCTTTACGGTGAAGGAAAACGTCGTGAGGAAATGGCCAGAATACAACAACTTTAAATGAAAAGGAATTGACACTTTGACATGTTTTTCGAGTGGTCTAGGGTTAGAACCGTTTTCGTTGAGTGTACCTACACACAAGACAAACCCTAATTGAGTTTACCGTGTCCCTCGATTTGTATGAGAATGTACTGTTATTTATTTATTTAGAGCCTTTAAAAGTGAATGCGGCATTAAACTTTATACGTCAGTATATCTATATCGTACTTGTACGAGCGGTCCAAAATATACTCGATTAACGATTTTGATCCTTGTGCCACGGGCATACATTCTGAAACGTACACATTTTTAGACGTGACTGTGTATAATGTAATGTATATGTACCCATATCTAGTATATCTACGGAGGCCCAGTCGTGGGACCCGACTATATATTATTTGTATGCAACAAGCTGTCGTGAATCGTGACCACACTTATCAATGGCACTTAATAAACGACTGATTGCATTTTACGATCGATCCAGAAACAAATACGATTCGAATGTTTACTACCGTAAAATCACCCAAGTACTGTTTGCTTGGCCGTGTAGTGACGGCAGTAAGAATACATTTGTCACCACCCCAACTCCTACTGCGGGTGTCGTAAGAGTCGGCTAAAGGATTGAAGTGTCACTGACAATTATTTGATAAAAGATTGATGATGGGCAGCAGCGACATCATAGTGGACACATTACTGCGATCGACAATCCGCTTGCGAGCGTGGTGATTATGGGCATTTACCTCCTAATGCGTCTATGCGCATAGTTAATAGGTAAAGGAAAGTAAAGGCTAACCCACATCGGATACGTGTGCAGCACGTGCGTGTTCGCGTTGTAGCGTATGTAATGTCATATTAGATAGCACACCGCTTGCGTGGTGTACTCGAGCACGTGACCACCAAACGGTGTCCCATCTAATGCTATGTAATTTCATACTAGTACCTAACTAGTATTTTTAAGAGCATGTTACAATATGTATGATTACTGATTAGTCCCGTCTGATTCAGCCAGGAATCAAAGTTCTATAGGTACCAGTCAGTAGAGTCAAAAAAAGTAAAAAAGCCTAAAGTCATCAAACGTGTTTCACGATTATGTGTCAAAAACGTCAATAGCTACGGAAAGTCAGCCATATTTCTTTACATTTTTTTAATTCGATTAACGATTGGTATACAGCATGCTACCAGCATGCGGGCGATTTTAGCATAATTAGCAACGCCTTTGAAACAGTTGACAATTAAATAAATTACCTGTATCTACATTAATTTTATTTCCTGTTAACGATTGCTGTAATGCGTGTACTGCTTCTCAAGTTCAACCTGTCGTTGTCAAGTTCTAATAACAGGTAATTTTAACATACATTGCTTTTCACTCGACTTATTTGAAACTTAATTAATTCCACTATGTATTGAAACGAATAATTAATAAATGATTGATTGTCGATTAATTTTAGGCGTAATGCTTTTCCGCTTATTGATTATTAATGAAAACTGACATGCTTTTTTTTCGTGGGGAAATGCGTTACCCATACCATAACCTAATCCAATCTACGTAACATAACCTATATACACTCACTACACATACAGGGTGGTTTACTCGTGATTAAGAACCACAGACATCTCGTTCTCGACGCCCCTTTGGTGTAACTATGGGACTGACCTAGGGTTGTCAGACGTACTTTAATACAAAGTGTTGTGCTGTATTTTACCTCTATGTATTTTACGATTTACGAGACACATAAAGTACGCTAAAATACTTTATTTGGAACTTCATTGAAAACAACTTAAATAGCCAGTAATCTCATATTACCCTGCAGAATCTCCATCTCCAGATACTGTATTTTTTTGTGTGTATTTTATTTTCTCATCCTTTAAACCGACATATACTGTATATCTCAAAACAAAATCTGGCAACTCTAGACTAGACCGACCTCAAAATCGCAAAAAATTACTCCCATACAAAACATCAAGATTATTCGCTATTTTGGGGTCATACCTATCGTAAGTATGTACATCGTATGACGTATTGTGCCTCTGAAGGTTACAGTGGCTGGTAAAACACCTTGTATATGATTTCATATAATTCCTTACGATACGAGATATAGGTTAAATAGTACATTACGACACAAGTGCTTTTTAGTACAGATGGCCCTCCGAAGTTTTGGACCTGCCGTAAAATGAGCCACTTCTCGCCTAAAAAAATATTAAGTCATACTATGCACTAGGCTAAAAATGTTCTTATGTCACTAATGCGAAAAGTTTTTAGGCGATTTTCTACTATCAGATCATTTAAATACCGCTACAAAATGCCCGCATTGCTCTGTATGTATGTCTGTCTGTACTTCGCCGCCTGATAACTGATAACGGTCCCACTTTCTCTGTCAAGTCTAGAGATATCACTTTGACACCTATTTACATAGTATCTTCGCCTACACAAGTGACATATCTTTGTGACAGAGACTAAGTTACGATAAAGACGACTAATAAAATACCTAATACTGCAAGCCTAGCCAAGATCATCATCATCATCATCAGCCTATGATAGTCCACTGCTGGACGTAGGCCTCTCCTATTAACTATGCGTACAGACGCATTAGGAGGTAAATGCCCATAATCGCCACGCTGGGCAAGCGGATTGGCGATCGCAGTAATGTGTCCACTATGATGACGCTGCTGACCATCAACAATCTTTTATTAAATAATGGTAAGTGACACTTCAATTCCTTAGTCGACTCTTACGACACCCGCAGGAGGAGTTGGGGTGGTGACAAATGTATTCTTACTGCCGTCACCACACGGCTAAGCCACGGCTAGCCAAGATGCCAGTCTGCAATTACGATAATATGGTGGTACCAGGCCTACTACCGCGTAAAACGAAATTCGTAAATTTCGAGGATTTCTCTCTGTCACTCAAACGAAGGCGTCATTAGAGTGAGAGAGACAAATCCTCGAAACTTACGAATTTCGTTTTTCGCGGTAGGGCCGCAGTAGGTATATGGAAGATTCACGTAAAAAATTTGCGTAAGCGATAGCCGACAAGTCACGTGACCATTAGTGTATGGAAATGGTCACGTGACTTTTTAATAGATCCTGTCATTCTCATGCATTTATGACTTATCGCTTATCGTATACGATTGCAGAATGACTTATTGGCTGATGCTGATGTTTTCGGTGGCTGGTAATATACCGTGTGCTGTCTACATGTTTAACTGGTCTGTGCCGCAAACTATTCGTCAAATGCTTTTGACAGTGCGCATATTGTTGAAGACGAGATGTTATCTTACTTGATGTAGGTATACATATACCTACACATACATACATACACATAAATATTATATTATATCTTACAGTGTGTTTATTGTATGGAGATTGATGGGCACTTCAAAGAAACGACCTGTTAGGAATCTAGTATAGGTAGGTTTTCTTAATGACATTAGTCATTTTGCGTCCGTATAAAACGGACACAAAATGACGGACACGGACGGAATGGTGATTTTTGCATGAGATCATGTTTTGTTTTCAATATCCTATGTAAAGATAACATAACGAACGACCGACCTGTAGTATAGGAAGGGACCCGTCTGAAAATCAGCGTTGGGTATACTACCACGTATATCTAGCAAATAGCTGAGACGGGTACCCATTGCCCTTCATCTTGTTTTTAATTTTTAATTATATTATATGGTTACTTTGTTCTTCACTTTATGTTTATTTTTTATGATTACGCTATGTTTAAGTTAAGCCTGAAAAGATTGTATATGTAGTTTAGCAACTTGTGGCAATAAAATTTATTTTATTTTTTATTTTATTTTATTTTTAAAGATTAAAATCTAGCGTGAAAAAGAAATACAACTGCACCGAATTTTTCTTATATATACTCAGTCGAAACAGCAACTAAAAGCGTCACAGAGTGGTATGAAACAAGGCAACGAAAAGAATTTTGGCCGAAATGTCTCATAATAGTTCAAATGAAATTACCTCCTTGACGTTACATAAGCCAATTAACAAATAGCCGAAGAATCTCAAGTTTTACGATCTACCACAATCTAAAGATTCTCGCCGTTTCCCTTCCTAAGTTCCCACGGAATGATTACACTATCTTCAAATCTCGAGTCACAAGTGTAGCTATATCTTGTTCCGAATCATCCGCCTGGCAATTTCTCATGTGACGTAGGCACTGTGGTCTCACCGCAAGCTACTAAACTATGAACTATCGGATATAAACACGAACAAAAGATACGCGACTCAGTTTAGGACCTACCTAATTTGTGCGATGTGTTCCATAGAATAACAGTCAAAACCTGACACGCGGAACCTAAACTGAATCAGTAGGCCTAGCACATGATTGGTGCGACAGTATGTCGCCGCGAGATAGATCTCCTGTCCTTTAAACAAAAGAGAGTCGGATAGTCTATCTCGCGGCGAGATACTGTCGCGCCAATCATGTGCTAAGCATACAAGTTTAAGAGATAATGGTAGTGGACACACTCCCTACTGCAATCGCGAGTTCACTTGCCCAGCGTGGGGTAATCCCCAATGCGTCCATACGCATAGTTAATAAGAGAGGCCTAAATAAGTCTTGCAGTGAAATGGGATAGGGCGACGACGTGAAAGTGAAAAACTAGCTACATTCTTTTTATTTGAAATGGGCTTACTCTTGGCTACAGACTAGCCGAAGGCAGAGACGTGACCTACGATAGTGTGAGTTGGCCCAGAAGGTGCCTATTCTCCCTTGACTTGAAGCTACATTTGCTTTTTAGGGTTCCGTAGCCAAAATGGCAAAAACGGAACCCTTATAGATTCGTCATGTCCGTCTGTCCGTCTGTCACAGCCGATTTACTCGGAAACTATACTCGTAAATGCTACAGTAACGAAATTTGGTAAGGATATGTGTTGTATGAACCGCTACAGGATTATGATACTAAATTGTAAAAAAAACCATTGGGGTGGGGGGGGCCTCCATACATGTACCTAACTGAGGGATAGAATTTTTTTTAGTTGTATATAAGCGCGTGGGGTATTCATAGAAAGGTCTTTGAAAATTATATGAAGATTTATAAATCTCATTTTTGTTTAAGCAAATCGTTTTCGAGATATCAGCTCTCAAAGTCTGAAAAATGTGTCCCCCCCTCTATTTTTTAAGCTACGCGATATAAAATTCTAAAAAAAATATGATTTATGCACATTAATAAACTCTATTAACGATTTTTGGTTTGATTAAATTATCTCCTATAGTTTTTGAGGTAGGTTGATTTAACTGTAATTTTTTAATAATAAATTGATAATAGTACGGAAACCTTCGCGCGCGAGTCCGACTCGCACTTGGCCGGTTTTTTTATGCTCGATCCATTTCCTCTTATTTATCTACTTGTACACGCATACCCATACAAGCTCTCTCTCTCTCTCTCTCACACACACACACAAATACCTACTTAATATTTAGGTAAGTAAAATGGTTATTTAGATTATGATACAAGTGTGGAAAGTAGGCTTTTTTTCAGGACGAGTGTCGGTGACTACTCGCTTGGCTCGTGTTTTAAAACCGACACAAGTTAGAAAAAAGTCTACCCATACATTTCAATTTCTGTGTTATACAACATTTTGCAACGCATTATGCGACGAAAACCAGACATATCTTGATAGTAATAACCAGACCGTGTGGAAAAGTACTATGAATATTCTTTCCCGCATATGTGCGAGAGAAAATCACTTTCTGTGCATGAGTTTACCCTTAAAAAGAGCACTTTCTGAGCATATGCATTGTAAAAGTATTAAATAGGATTTTTGTAGGAGTAACCTGACAGTTGCCACCGCCTTGCTGGCTTACTGAACAATAAACAATAAACTTTTTTCATTTTTTTCACATATCTGTGTGGCCGATTGTACTGCAGTCGGAATGCAGTGTATTGCAGTTGGAATTAAACCCACCTCCGACGCAGTCCGGTTCTATGTCTTACTAATTCAGTAGTCAATATGCTAGTATATACAGCCATTTATCACTGTTAAAACATTCCTTTTCCATGACAAAACAGCTTAACGATACTAAAAATTCGTAACATGTACAGCATTCTTTTAAACAGGTACAACGAGTATAGCGAATAACACTGAATACTTTTACCATGGGTTCGCTACTGTAAGTATTTTCTCATGCATATTAGGTACGGATGTATACAAGGTGGAATTCGACGAGGGACCTTTACGGAAATGGGAGATAGTTAAGGCTATACTGAGCAACTTTTACTATGGGACCAACCCCGAAATCGTATATAAAAAAAAAACTTATCCATACAAAAAGGTACGGCATGTATACACACAATGTATGAAAGTCATTTTTTTTTACGATTTCGGGGTTGGTCCCATAGTAAAAGTTGCTCAGTATAGCCTTAACTATCTCCCATTTCCGTAAAGGTCCCTCGTCGAATTCCACCTTGTGTATCAATCGTCAACAAAAAAGTAAATAAAGTTGTTTCAAGGTTTTTTGTAGGGGACCCCCCCTACACATAATGTGGGGAATTTTTTTTTTCGTTTCTATCCGTAAACCCTTAGTACTTAAAAATACTAAGGGTTTACGGAAATCATATAGGTAGAGATCCATAAGCAATATATTCACAGACAACATAAATGTTAAACTATACATAGCTGCTAGAGTATATTAAACTATTGGAGCAAGAGAGAGGTGAATTGCGAATGAGTTTACTAACAGACTAAGTTTTAAGACCATGGTAAGGGTGATAAAACGAGATTAAATAGTGTTACTAACTAAATGTGTATTAATTGGGAAGCAACTCTAAAATGGGTATCTTAATGGAAATGCTTTTAAAACTTTTAGCGAGAACAAATTGTGGTTAGTGCTTGCTTGTCCAATAATATGTATACATTACGCAACGTGTGTCTACGGTATAAGGTTGAAAATCGTTGACATATTTTCGGAACTTTCGTAAGAAACAGTTCGTAAGAAGTGTCGGTTTCTTACAAAAAGAAAGGAAAGTTTAACTTAAAAGGAATCTTATAGATTTCTGCGAATATTACACAGTTTGTTAATAACCAATTAGTATTCAATATAAATACTAATTGCTTAAAGCTTAATAAATGGTTACGTAATAAATTCGGAGTTTTCCCGTATGTTATTCGTCGAAGACACAATCTAGTTGTGATGTATGGCAACATTTGCATTTTTACATTGCACGTAGAATCGATGGCCGTTGGGGCGGAAAGGCTCTCGAGTGACGCCCGCGCAGCAGCGTAGGTACGCTTCTACTAACCTGCTCACATATATTATTAGGTATATTTATTATATTATGAATACTTTTCCACATCACTTCATTCATACCTATCGGCTAGACAAAGTTTATCATCTGGAATTGGGTCTCATTAATGACATGTCCAGTTAAAATGATTTGACATCCGTCAATCGTTATCATACATCGCAAATAAACTTTATTGCTGGTACACTAAAGTCGAGATTTCGAGAATGGTACCTAATATGTTGAACAGTTTCGAGATAACGCCATTCAAATCGATTGCTTTATGCTATTTGGGTTTTCTGATTATGAACAAAATAATTAATATATTATCATTTATACGTATGATTGCACCAAGGAGTTGATGCTAAGGACTCTAAGGAGACAAGTACTTGTAAGATCTATATTCAATTTTATTGTTAAAGTACTTTATTCAAGTAATAATGTTAAAATTACAATAGAATGCCTGTAAAGGTGCATTTAGACCAAACGAACATTCGCTCCTCCATTCTACGAAATTTTTTGTTCGCTACACAAAACGTGATTCGTCGAAATTCGTTGATTTCGTAGAGTGGGGGATAGAATGAGGGAATGCTCGTTTGGTCTAAAAGTCTAAATGCACCTTTATTCATGATCAGAGATCGGACAAATGTGCGTCATTGTTCGCATAATATGGGCATGACCCAAAGTTGATTAAAATAATTAATAATTAAACGAATTTCTTGAAATTTGATTCCGAAGCTTTAAGGTGACTGTTTACAAAGGTTTTCATAGTTGTTGATGTCAAATAGGTAATTTTCTGAAAATCATTAAATTATTAGTAAGTAGACATCGTGTTGTTTCAGGGTCTTAAAGAAAAGGCACTGGAAAGGACCATATGGAAATTACTCCACAGACAAGAGTGACAATGAGCCCTATATAGTGAAGTTTATGATGATGGATTTTTTTTTTTTTTTTTCAAATCTACAATTTATGTACATAGATTAAATCTAACTAATCTACTTAACCTAACCTAAATAATTAATTATTCAATAAATTTTGAAGTCATGTCCATGTTATAGCGAACAATGACGCACTTTTTTGTCCGATTTCCATTCATGTTGATACACAAATGTCTGCGACCATATATTACATGGACGTCTAACGCCAGCTCAAAAATGCCCCCAAAACCAATTGTTCAATAATCAATTGTGCCAAGATGGGCAGGACATAGCGCTTTTCTTAATACGGCGCAACATCTTTGACAAATGTTTATAGAATATAGCCAATCAAAAATTTGATTGACCAATCACAACTATTTTTAATGGCGGTTTAAGTTTTTATAGGTTGATATTGACATTCATTAGCGTGATGCATTGAAGAGGGGGTTACACTTGTCAACTAAAATTCAGGACCGCGTTTGAAAGGCAATTTAATATGGCGTGCGGCTTCCGTGTTTTATTTGTTCGTAGACAAATGTAGACCAGTGAAAGAAAAACAAGGTACCTAGGTCGCTCGGAGCTCTTTCAATCAACATTTGTGTAAATGTGGGTTTACACCAAACGAGCGAATGCTCATTACATCCCCCCCCCCCACTCTACGAAATCAACGAATTTCGACGAGTCACGTTTTGTGTAACGAACGAATTTCGTAGAGTAGTGGATAGAATCGCTCGTTTGGTCTAAATACACCTTAAGATCCCCATCATGATATACAGTGTGTAAGTCTAATACGGGCGATCAATTAAACCAGGCATGGGATTCATTAGTGTAATCATGGATTACAAGGTTTTTTTAAAGTTAATCTCAATTATGACCCCACAGAATTTTTTTAAGATTATCGGAGCAGCAATGTAGGTACGAACATTTATTATTTATTATTATTATCTTTATTGGAGAAACAACAGAAGTAGTGACAATAAAGGTGTTTAAGATCTAAAGTACTAAAACTAGGTGTACACATACTTCCTTAAACGCTCTCACTAAGAGGTTGTAAGGTAGATACAGTAATGCTACGGTAAACTAATCTAAACTTGCATACTTTGCAGCTAAACAATCAATAAAATGTTTATACAATGTTTATATGATATATATGATTGCTGTCTCAGTTAAGTTAAGTTGTCTCAGCTAGGATATCAAGTATTTGTTTCCGGAAAAGTGGTCTGCTTGTATTATACATGTCTAAGGTCGTAAATAGTTTGTTATAAGAGTTACAAAGGCGGCGTGGCGGGGCGCGGTTGCCAGCGTTAGTCGAGCTGGTCGGGACGGCGAACAGGGCGGCTGAGCGTGAGGTACACCGGGACGGGACCCTGAAACGGATGTGTTCCAGCAGCTCCGTGCAGTCATAGTTATCTCTGCATATGTTATAGAGAACCATCATGTCCGAACATTTCCGTCTATTTTCTAGGGATGGTAATTTATAATGCTTTAATAAATTAGAGTAAGACATATATTTTCCTGTTAAGCGCCTGTGCGTTGCCCGCAAAAACTTCTTTTGTATCATTTCAATAGCATAAGAATATTTAGAATAAAACGGGTTCCAAACAATAGAGGCATAGTCCAAATGGGTCAGAAAAGCTAAGGCCTTATACAAAATAATATATGTAGACGGTTTCTTAAATACTTTTGCTGTTCTTAATACAAATCCTAACATTTGATACGCTTTAGAAACGATTCGTTCAACATGGGTGCTAAAATCTAATTTGCTGTCAAATAGTACCCCCAAGTCGCGCACTAATGACACTTTAGAAATAACTGTATTGCTAATCACATATTCGGAATTTATTAATCTATTTTTATTTTTGGTGAAACATACATGTAAGCATTTGTCACCAGCTAACTGCAGTTTATTTTCTAGACAGTATGTGGCAAAATTATTAATGTCCTCTTGAATTAGTTTAATATCTTTATTAGATTTGACTGATTTAAACAATTTTAGGTCATCAGCAAACATTAGAAAATTACAATTATTGAAACATTTTTTTATGTCATTGATAAAAATAGTATACAGTAAAGGGCCTAAAATAGAACCTTGAATTACACCTGATGATACATAAGTACAGTCGGATCTGAAACCATTCAAAGTAATGACTTGGGATCTGTTGGACAGGTATGATTCAAACCAACGTAAAAGGTTACCCCGAATGCCGTTGTAAGCTAGTTTTTTCAAGAGTAGTAAATGGTCGACCTTGTCAAAAGCCTTTCTGAAATCGGTAAATATTACATCAACCTGTTCTCTTCTATCCATTGACTCAAATAAGTAGTTTGTGTAGAGTGTGAGGTTTGTGACTGTGGATCTGCCCTTCATAAATCCATGCTGTTCTGGTATAATAATATTTGACAACGAGTGATACATTATGTCGTGTATTAAACTCTCAAATATTTTAGGGATACAAGATTGCAAAGAAATGGGTCGATAATTTTTAATATCAGCACGAGAGCCAGTTTTATAAATCGGCGTAACATGGGACATTTTCCACTGTTCAGGAAACACACCTGTACTCAAACATTTATTGAAAATAATATATAGGGGATTAGTTAGAGCTTTAGCCGTGTTTTTAATAAGTATTGGACTTATTTTGTCCGGCCCGGCTCCCTTGTTTGTGTCTATGTTAGAGAGTTTCTTAACGAGATCTGATTTTTTAATGTACAGATTTGATAAATTAGGGGCTCCTTCTAGTTGCGGCAGGTTGGTTAGGTCATCGTCATCCATAATTTCTTTATGCTCGAATACAGATAGAAAAAACATAGAGAATAGGTTCGCTATTTCTTTGGGCGAAGATGCAGATTGATCGTCATAGTACATAGTATCAGGATAGCTGCATGAACTTTTTTTTAAAGACGAAACATAGGACCAAAATGCCTTAATATTGCTTTTCATAGATTTTTCTGTGTTATTTGTATATGTTCTAAAGCATTCCAACATCAGAGTTTTGCAGCGAGAGCGAAGCAGTGAATATTCCTGATAGTCAGTGAGGGCGTTGTATGTTTTCCATTTCCGCCAGATTTTAGTTTTTCTATTTAGAGTGGCAATAAGTGCCGGAGAGAACCATTTTGGATATTTAGAGTTTTTAAGGCGTTTACGAGGAATATATTTGTCCATAATATTAAGTAAAATATTATAGAATCGCTCCACTGCTGCATTAGGTTGTAAGTTACATAATTCAGTCACCCAATTTATTTGATTCAGTTCACTCGAGATAATGGAATAATCCGCCTTTTGATAGTTATACTTCGGGATACACTTAACAGGAAGGGGTCGAGAAAAATTGAAATTTATGCTAAATACTAAATTTGTTATTGTTGCTATGATATGGCAGTTATGTCATCTACTTTTGAAATTAGCTGTCATCGAGTCTTTAACTCGCGTATGTTGCTCTACATTGCGCGCCGAATTATTTTGTATGGAAAATTTTGTTGCTATAATTTTAAGTAAAAGTTATTTGAATGTACTTATTATGTCGTAAACTAATACCCGTTAAGAGCTTCGCCCGTATTAGACTTACACCCTGTATATATTTTTTAAAACAGTGAAATTAAAAACTATGAAACATACATTCGAATTCAGAACCTCCTCCTCCTTTTTTAAGTCGCTTGATTAATAAAAAGACACGCCAGAAATTGATTACTCTTACACGGAATTGAATAGAAGACCTATTTTGCCACCTCCCATGACTAAGAAGACGTGACTACATCGCAAAGCATTAGCCGCAGTAAGGCACTGGTCTCACCGCGAGCTACTAAGCTATGAAAGTATGAACTATCGGCTATAAACATGAACAAATGCGTATTAGTCTACGCACTCCCGTGTAAAAAAAGAGACTCTGCGATCATGCGCGAATCGTCAGGATAAAATTAAACGTAAGCTTACTCGACTAAGGCACTGGTCTCCCGCGAGCTACTAAGCTACGAACTATCGCTATAAACACGAACAAAAGATACGCTCTCCGGTGCTACTAAGCTATGGGATATCGGCTATAAACACGAACAAAAGATACGCACGTCCGTCTAAAAAACGCGACACGGTGACACGGCGATACTCGCCCAGCGGTGATAGCTGATAGCTGAGCGAGTATCGCCGTGTCTCTTTTATTTTCATGGGTGCGTATCTTTTGTTCGTGTTTATAGCCGATAGTTCATAGCTTACTAGCTCGCGGTGAGACCAGTGCCTGACGTGACTACATCGCAATACATTAGCTGCAGTAACAGCATCCACCATTATAATCGATCAAACTAACATTAATTGGTTGTAGTCTGCCCACGAGATGCGTCTGTTATCTTTAATTGTAAGTTAGCGTTGTAACTTATAGGGTACAGTTATATAAATGTATGTACATACATGTGTTAGTAGCCTACTTTGTACGCTGTAGCATTTAATGTTGCAGGCATCTGACTTACGAGATTGGGGGAGATAAAATTATGTCAGTCAAAGGTAAAATATAGGTGTGTGTAAAATGCTCCAAAATATGTCCCAGTGCAGTGATTTATCTTTGAGGCGCAATAATATGCAATAAGTACTGTACCTTTATTTATTTTTCCAATAGACAACTAAATCAACATAGTCATAAACATCTCTATGGGATTATAATTATGAACAAATGACGTCATCATCATCATCATCATCTTATTTAAGGGCTGTGCCCTTGTCGGTGGAGTAATCGCCATCTCTCTCTGTCGTCCGTCAATTCCTTTACCTCCTTGTACGACCTGACCTGCGCCTTTTCCTTCAGTTGGTCTACATACGCCCTTCGCGGCCTTCCCCTTCCCCTCCTTGCTTCTATCTGCCCTTCTATTAGATTTGTGATGAAATTGTCATGTCGTACAAGGTGGCCAAACATTCTCCCTCTTCGGTTTTCTATTGTTGCTAAGATAGCTCTTTTTTCTTGGACTAAATGGAACAAATGACGAGTATTAGAATTTACAAATAATTGTAAAGTAACGATAAAATGAAACTAAAATTGGGAATACATAAAAAACAAGGTCGTGATGATTGCTACTACCTGCAAAAAACTGCTACAAACAAGAAATGGTACCTACCTACGGTAAAATCATGAATCAAGGTACAGTTTCACTTGATTACTCTTAAGGTGGGTGGTTCTCCTTTTTTTACCGGCGATAACTTGTCCCTTCAATCAAATTCGCTGTGCATCCGGCTCGAGGACGTATGACGTGCAAACCAAAAGAGCATTCGCTGTTTTATCCCCCGTTCTTCGAAATCAACCAATCACGTTTTGTGTAACGATCGAATTTCGTAAAGTGGGGGGTTAGAATAGCGAATCCTCTTTCGGTTTGAACGCACCTTACGAATTTGTTTTTTTACAGAAAACTTGTTTATTTTTTTTTCTTTAATTACCTACCTATATCTACCAGCACATATCCAGCGTAGCTACGCGAAAAAGGTCTTGGAAGACC
>JALPQI010009047.1:0-39919 GCA_025490895.1 Thaumatotibia leucotreta
GGAAAAATGTTTACTATTATTGTAGTTACTGAAAAATGGAAAACCCTTATACTGACCGAAATGTATAAGTAGTTTAATTTTTTTCACACATACCTACATATTTCTAACATACTGCCTGAATGTGGTTGTCTAATTTAAAAACTAAATACTATAAATTTAGTAACTAAATACTACAAAATTTACATATTTCTTACCTACAATATCTAAGAAGAGTACGAAGTTCACTACACAACTAAATAAAGTATTAACACATTGAGCTCCCGAGGGGAGCTCTCTGTGGGAAGTCCATTTTCTATACAAAGCGGGAAAATCACAGGATCGGCTACGAGCGTAGCCCGTGGCACTCGTTGGCAATGAAAGTGTTAATTTCCAATTTAACATTTGAAGCTAACTTGGTTATTTATATTATTATTACCTATGATTTAGAACAGGGTATTTCCCGTGAAATTGTTTGTTGTTGGTTGTTGAGCACCTGGTATTTATTATTTTTTCATTGCTCATGCTATGAAAGTGGGTTGTTGTTTATCTATGATACGGGTGGAAAACGATGCATCGCGGCCCTTGGGTTGCAAAAAGATATGTTCCTATTATTGCTCGCCTTGTAAAATTGTAAGCATCAAGCCGAACAAAGTCAAATCAAATCAAATCAAATCAAAATATGTTTATTAGCCAAAAAATACATTGCATACTGATAAGTGTTACAGTGATCCCCACACTAGGCAAGGCCTGTATCGTGGGGGCCAGATCAAACAGAATTTCCAAAAATAATGCGAAGCGCAAGTGAACTAACAGGTTTTGAACATTTTAATATATCTAATATAATGTTAGGTTAAAAATTTAACTATTGGTATAGTAACTAACAGAATGAACATTTAAATGATGGGTTTGTGTACGTGATGTGTAAGTAGTGTATATATGTGTGTGTGTGTGTGTGTGGGTGAAGATAGTGTGCGAGCAATAATGTGTAAATGACTAAAGATGGCAAAAATCCAATAAAGAGTAGCCCTGCGAGGAATAAACAAATCTCTTGGGATCGGACGACAGCATAGGCAAAGCTGTCGTCCGCTACTGTTATATATATTTTAGTTTAAGCGCAGAATGTCTTCCGATTCACTGTAACTCCAAAGAACAATATTCGAAAATATACTACGCTTAGCCTGGGATGAGTTGCAGTCTTTTATGTCACAAATCTTGACCATTCTGTTATAGTTAGTGTTGGCAAATACTCTTATTTAGAAACAAATTCGAAGATATTAGTTCTTGGGTTCTTGTTTTTGTTTTTTTTGTAGCGATAATCGTAACTTAAATATGTCAATTCATTAAATCATTTCGTTTAAAATTTAAGTGTTTTGGTTTTATATAGCGGTGACCAAGAGGAACAAATCTATCAAGTTTTTTTTTTATTTTAATACGCGTAGGTAAGCGACGGAATAATGTTTTACTGCCATATATGAATTTATACTTAATTCTTGCTAGTAACTATTACATTCAATTAATACTTTTTATGTTTTTTCTTTCCTCTCATTCGTAATGAAAAGTAGAGTGTTTAACTCGGGTGAAAGGCACCCATTTCCGACTCGCACTATAGGCGCTCTCACCTCGTCGGAGATGGGTGCCTTTCCACCCTTGGTTAACAATCTACTATTTGTTGCAAATGCCATCCACGAAGTTACCCCCAGTAACAGTGTTGAAATACCGGGTGCTCGACAGACTTAATAACCCGTTTTTAAATCATAATACACACTTTAATGTCGTATCGTGACCGAAGAAAAAGTATTGCATTCAACGTTGTTCGACTGAAACAAACTCGTGGCGTCATTATTAACAAATTTTGGTTTCGCCTCAAATACTCCTTTTGACCCCTTTTAAACACCGTTTAATACAAACTCGTTTGTATTAAATACTCATATACTCGTAAATACTCGTACTCGTTTACTTAGTCATTATTACATTTTCCGTGGCCTTAGATTTTTACCCGTTGCTGTGATATACAAGCAAGTCGATCGCATGATCGATCTACTGATGTTCTTGCTAAATTAAGTAGGTACTAAACTTCGTTAAAATTGTAGTGACAACTTCTTTATAAACATAATAATATACAAGGTGTAAGTCAAATACAGTTTACGACATAATAAGCACATTCAGTTAACTTTTACTTAAAGTTAGAGAAACAAAATTTCCCATACAAAATAATTCGGCGCGCAATGTAGAACAACATACGCGAGTTAAGCACTCGTTGACAGCTGATGTCAAAAGCAGATGACATAACTGCCATATCAACAATAACAAATGTTCGTACATACATTGCTGCTCCGATAATCTTTAAAAAATTCTGTGGGGTCATAATTAAGAGTAACTTTAAAAAAACCTTGTAATCCAATGATTACACTACTTTGGCTGGTTTAATTGACTGTATTTTTGTTTTTATTTGCAATGAAACGTTGACATTAACGTATGTCAAACTGGATCCGGAAGTGGCATGTTGCTGTTGCGGTTACTGAAATTGATATAATTTATAGTAGATATAAGTAAAAGGCCATCAAACTACCGGAAGTTACCTCCTTTTGACAAAATTAAATTACTGCTTTTGAATAACTACGGAGCCCTACACTGAGCATGGCCCGACATGCTATTGGCCAGTTTTTTTATTTTGCAAGTACAATGCTACGAGCTAAGCTCAGTCGGATGTACTTACTTACGCGACCTCCGAGTTTGTTTTCCCGACGTTAATACTTCCACAGTAATGTACTATATTACTTCAAATTGTAATTACCCCCCCCCCCCCCTCCGCAATTAATTACGTAATTGAACTGTATCAGACTACAGAACAAACTATCTAGCATGCATATTAGGTACCTACGTAAGAATTTACTAACTTCTTAGTACAAATTACAATTAAGCTAGCACGACAGTATTTTATAAAGTAACTAGGCAACGTTTTTTCTAGTACGTAGGCAATTTACGATTTAATTAACACAGCAGTATTTATTAGTTAAAAGTCTAAAAATCTAAAAACAATTACATTCTGCAATTTACAGTGGAGTACAAAAAATCGACAGTACGTCTTATGAAATGAATTGATCAAAGATATAGGTTAGTCATATTTAATTTATGTATACAAATTGTACAGTTTTGAAAAACAAATATTTATTTTTCGAGTTGGAGAATCATTTCAATGGCAAATGTTTGAGGATTTTGTAGTAAACTAGGAACCCTACCTAGTTTCGCCATGTCCGTCTGTCCGTCTATCTGTAATAGTTGACGACTGCTACATATTTAGTATTTGACGCTGGCCGTACCTGGCCATACCTTTGTTTACATAGAACCTGGCTGAACTTATGACTACTTAAGTCAATACATCAAATTTCAAAGGAGCAAAAAAATGTAAATAAAATTGCCGGTAATTTAGGCGTTGCATGATTCATGCACAGCTTGTCTCTGAGAGTTTTATTATTAACCACAATCCGTTTTGCCGGAAAAAATCTACAGGAAACACTGCACGAATAAACAAAAAACATGGAAGCCCTTACTAAAAGGGAAACGCATTGTCATGCAGATTTATTATGTTTATTTCAAATTAGCTGTTATTTACTGCATTGTTTAAAATTTCCAGTTTAAGAATTGTCCTGAAGTCTCGATCAGGGCTCGTTTCGGTCTAGTGATTAATTTTGTATTGTTTTTACTTTGATAGTTTTCATTTATCACATTACGTATAGGTATCGAGTGTATGTATTTTAAACTTAATGAATTACTTAATAATGTATCTCATTATGTACCAGTCACAGAAATAACTAACTAATACATTATGATACTATATATGACGTGTAAGATATAATTCAACATTATACTCCAAGTCGAAATATATTCCAATACTGATATTACATTACTTACGTATTGATGGAATTCAAAATAATTCGGTAACGTACATGGTTATCTGGTTATCATATATCTGATGTCTCTGAACATGGATTGAGTTTAAATTACACGTATTGGATTCACAACGGAAACGTACCTTGCTGCTAACTCGAAATCAAATTGAACTGGTTATAGCTGAACTTAATTACCTGTTTCACGTAAACTACGCAATATGTGAACAATGTATTTATTGATTTTGGTGAAGGAGTTTTGTCTATTGTTTTACTGTGTACAGGTTTTTGAAATACCGATGAAGAAAAATAAAACAAGTTATTCTAGAATTAATATAAATACAAGACTTATGAAAAATCGTTTTCTGGTCAGAATACAAATAAATAAAGTAGTAGCTAAAAAAAATATAGTTGCGTAGCTGAATATTGTCTCGAAAATGAAAGATTATGCCTGTAGTCTTATCCACTTTTGTAAGGTCCAGCTTACCATAGAAACGGTATAGTGAAATTGGTCATAAAAAGTGGACAGGCTATACCAAATATCGTCAATTATATTTCACAACTTCATTCTTTGCGATTTAAGGTTTACATATTGTAGTAGCGCCCCACGCATCAGCCTTGCACGGTGTTTAAAGGGTTTTTTTTTTTTTTATGTTAGCAACACTAAAAACATTCCCACTATCTTTCACCCCCTCTATCGGGGTTCCATAGTCGGCTCACTGACTGCCTCGTTCGAATCATTCAACGTTTCCGTGCTCAAGCCTTCGCACGTCAAGCAACACGCCGAATTTTCTTCAACGCCGAGTTATCTTCAACGCCGAGTTATCTTCAACGCAGAGTTTCTGCAACGCTGATACGTTACTGCTAACAGGGCAGATACTGTCATGCTTAAAGTCTCCAACGTCGAGTTTTCTGCAACGCAGAATATTTACAATGCTGATACGTTACTGCTAACAGGGCAGATACTGTCATGCTTAAAGTCTTCAACGTCGAGTTTTCTGCAACGCAGAATATTTACAATGCTGATACGTTACTGCTAACAGGGCAGATACTGTCATGCTTAAAGTCTTCAACGTCGAGTTTTCTGCAACGCAGAATATTTACAACGCTGATACGTTACTGCTAACAGGGCAGATACTGTCATGCTTAAAGGGTAACAAGTAGCCCAAAGGTACTGTTACGCCAAGCTAGCTAACAATAGCTAACGCCGAATATATGCAACGCCGAGTTTTCTTCAACGCCGAGTTTTCTTCAACGTCGAGTTTTCTTCAACGTCGAGTTTCTGCAACGTCGAGTTTCTGCAACGCAGAATATTTACAACGCTGATACGTTACTGCTAACAGGGCAGATACTGTCATGCATGAAGGGTAACAAGTAGCCCAAAGGTACTGTTACGCCAAGCTAGCTAACAATAGCTAACGCCGAATATATGCAACGCCACCGAGTTTTCTTCAACGTCGAGTTTCTAACAACGTCGACGCCAAGCTAGCTAACAATAGCTGATGCTGAATTTCTACAACGCAAGGCCGAGTTTCTGCAACGCAGAGTTTTCTGCAACGCTGATACGTTACTGCCAAACCGGGCAGATACTGTCATGCTACTCATGTTTTAAGACTAAACCAGTAACCATACAAAGGTACTGTTACACCAAGCTAGCTAACAATAGCTGACGCTGAATTTCTACAACGCAGTTTTCTACAACGCAAGGCCCAGTTTCGGCAACGCAGAGTTTCTGCAACACTGATGCGTTACTGCCAAATCGGGCAGATACTGTCCGAATATGTAGCTACCGCTGAATTTCAGCAAGGTCCAGTTTCTACAACGCTGATGAAATGAAATGAAAAATGTCTATTTGATGCTAAAAATAGAAACAAAAGGAAAACTTAATCGTATGCGTAGTGCCAAATGGGGCTGTTACTGTCACGTTTAAAGGGTAACCATACAAAGGTACTGTTACGCCAAATCTAGCTAACAATTTAGCTATGTACGCCTGTATCTCCAATTTTGGGATCATCACACGAGCACCATCAGCACAGCCCAGCCCAGATTCTGTACGCACGACATCTTTTCAACCTGACACGTCAACCGGTCATCGGCACCAGAATGTACCCACTGAATGCATACTGTTCTCGCTCGAGGAAATAAAATTGGACGAGGAAATCGTCAATTGACTGGACAAACTAGCTGAAGAAGGTCATATATGGCCAATTGCCACCTTCTAGTCATACCCCTTCTAAAACCTATAAGCGACGCATGTCGTGTTCTATGCGATTCTCATTTTACACAGACAAAAACGAGAAGGAATTTTGGCATTTCTCCAATAAATGCAAATTTAAAGGATAAGTTACTGTAAATAATGCAGAGCGAGACTAATAAGCTAAAGCGTAGACCGTTAATACATTTAAAAGAAAGATACACATTAACTGTATAATTTATTTAATAAAGAAAATTTCATCATGATTCACCGCCGTCAGAGAGGTCATGTAAACTACAACACTCTGCATCGGAACACGACATATCCCTCGCCGGATGCAGGGCGCCATCGTGCCGCAGCGCTGCCCGCGCCGGCGCCGTCGCCCGCCGCCAGCTACAGCGCCTGCTACCGCAGGGGCCGCGAGCGCGTGCGCACGCCTCGCATATACGAGCAGAAACAATAACACACGAGGTACAATACACTGGACGTCTGCTGCACTCCTCTCGCTCCTGGTCAGAAATCAGGGTCCTGGTCAACTAGTGATCCCGTTATTTTATCATGGAGGGTCAAGAGATATCTATTTTATCATTATCACCTCCTATTTCTACCTAATAATCTAAATATGAACAAGAAAAACTTGATTACAAAATGTCTATTAATAAACTGTTAACAATTTCATTGCGGACGAGTGCTACGCGCTACGCTCATAGCCGATCCCGTGATTTTTCCGCTTTTTAGCAAAAATTGACCTCCCACAGAGAACTCCCCTCGAGAGTTCCCCGCGCTCAAAGTGTTAAATCAACGCCATCACACCAACAAATTCCTTGCTGGATCTTCTGTTACACGTATTTAGTTAATACTTACTAAAATATGCTAACAGATGACGTGACATTGTACCCTTACTGTTAATAATATTGATATATTAAATTTAAAATGTATGAATACATTTGTAAAAACCACCACATTTTCAAATGGAAGATTACCACACAGCTTCAAAATTAATAAAAAATAATTGTTACATGTGTCTCCAATAGACTTATAAGATGCGTATTATTTAATACCCATTTACGAACCACACGGAAAATATTATCTCCAATTTATGTTGGATATTTTATATGAATTTAATTGTTTAGCGATGGTTTAATCATGATGACCGTACATATTTACAAGGATTCTAAAACTAGTTTATGAATACCTTGGATGCAAAGAGTTATTTATATCTTGTTATTTATATTCAATTCGAAACATATTATATGCAATTAAGACTACCGTCCCGTCGTCAGAAGTTAATAAAGTGTAAATTACGGAATATCGCAAAATTAATTAGTCATCGTACCTCTGCAAATGTGGTGGATATAACTAAAATTTAATCCCTTCAGGTTAAAATCAGATTCAAGCAATAATAATTATTTTCTAATGCTTCCACTACTGGCTGGGGAGCTTTCAACGTTGGTAAAGAAGCACACTGTTATTGGAAAGATACGGAACTAAGATGTCGCATTAATAATTTGAAATTAAAAGTAGCGTTTTTGGCTTAAAAATGTTTTTGCCCACAATACATACAATTGTGAAATTATGTTTTTTGCTTCATACATAAACACTAAGAAAAATATACACGCTGATCAATTATCTCGTAGATAATTTAGCGACTGGATGGGAGTTAGGAAATTATGCCTTTAAACAAATAAAACAAATACTTGTTGAACCGGAAGTAGATTTATTTGCAAGCCGATTAAAAACAATATTACCTCAAATACGCTTTTACACTAAAAATATAATAATAAAGTAACGCTTTTCCAGCAGAAACTTAAAACTTTTTATGCATTTCCTTCATTCGCTTTAATTAACAGACTTCATTTTAAAAATGCATTGGCCAACACAACCCTGGCTTCCATTCTTTGAAAAGTTATTATCCATACAACTCCATCCAAATATTTGATTCAAATATGGAACTATTAATAATTATAGATATGCGCTGTCATACTGCGTACAAATCTTTATATTGATTCGAACACAAAATATTGACACACACACAGAAGTACAACTACTTCCGAAATTTATAATAAAAATTCTCGGCGGAATTGTACACAACCGATATTAACTTCCATTTTTTGACGAGAAACCAGAACTTTGTCATCTCAATGTATACAGACGTACTAAAATAATAACTAATTCACTTTGCGGTTTCAACATAGACACTTTATTTATCAGTTACAAAAAAAATAAAAAAAACATATGCCAAAGACTCATCGCAAATATTGAGTCGCTGGATTTCACAATAGTGGTATCAACCACAGATAAAATATAGGGAAGATTCCGTGTATTAAGAAATACCTGTACAAACTATTGTCATCCTTTACCATCTCAAGATGTATTCCATAAGGAAAAGAGACAAATAAGGTAGCTCTACTTGGTCTTGAATTATATCAATGACTCCATTTTCTTGAACAATGCTACCAACCTGACTAGATAAAATGTCATTACTATTAGTGTTGTCCAGTCTTCATCGTATGCTTTTATCAATATAACTTTTACCAAATTAGGAAGCGAATACAGTAGGAATAAACCTTATTTCCTACTCAGAATCACGATCTTCTGCGATCCTTAATATGTCATGATTTCTAGATCTACATTTTAGGATGAAAATAAAATCACCAAATTAATGAAATTTTATCTTTAATTAAAATGTCAAATGTCATAAGAAGTGTTCTGTCTAAAACGTATGCCACTAGTTGGCGCCACTTAGCGGTAAGGTCTCGCTAAGAAACAATTATCTAGCCTCAAAGAAAAACTAACTAGAAGGTAATTTTATTTTTTTACATAATTTTATTAACTCGTACAAATCTCAGAATTTAGACAAGTTTCTGGACCTGACGCCTCAGTGCTGCCGCCCTGGTGAACGGCATTTCAGAAAACCCTCATTACAACATGTTTTATGGAACTTATCATCCCTTAAAGCATACCTAACAATTTTCGTATGATGGCTTCTTTGTAATTAAACACATGTGTGTCATTATTAAACTAAACTTAATTTACTTTCTGGTTGACATGACATTGGATGATTACCAAATATGGTGGGTACTACGTCAGAATGTAATCACTTATGCGCGTACCCTTGCCTGAAACAACAGCTTAAAAATGTGTGGAGCATATTTTTGAATACTTTTTAGGGAACCAGTCGTCTGCCTTTTTGATATTTCTGACCCATAATAGCCTTTGTTCTGTGTCCTGTGGCAACCTGTTGGAAATTAAAAACATCGATTCATTTTCCGAGTTGGCTATCAATACATTTATCGATATCACGGTCGGTCTCTTAGGTACAACACTATGCGATACAAATATTTGAATCCCACTATTTATAATTACATTACGAAGGCAAATACGAATGGTTAATTCACAAAACTACACACATGTATCCGGCAACAAATATTGAATAAGATTTTCAGTTACTTTTACCTTAATAAGGTTCGAAATCTTAAAATTCAAGTCAAAACTAAATTACCGGTGAAACGTAGTCTTTATTTTGTTCATTCAGGTAACCCTGGCGGTTTTTACGCCCTGGAACCACACAAGTCATCACTTTTATCACATTCCGTGCACTTATCGAACAGAAATATACATGAAAAGCTTTATTTTAATCACTTTTACTACATGCGGTTTAGGTGCACTAGTATACCCAAACAAAGAACGTTGACAGGCTTTGCCGGCGTCACCCACAGATAATAATAGACTCGGTCTACAAATTTATAAGTCTATGGTATCAACACATATTATGTTCACTGCACAGTATAGCACTAGGCATTCTGCCACTTCTATGTTGGTATAGCCAACAAGTTCGTTGTCAGTGTAGACATCATACGCAAAATTGCCAGTTGAAGCGATTTTTTCTTTTATTTTTGCCTAGTTTCATAATAATGAAATTGTAGATGATTGCTATCAATTTGCTAAGATATATGTCGTCATCGTCAAAAAACCTGTAAAATAAAAATAATTCATAAATTTTATAATAACCATGATTAGCATAATGTTAAATACCTAAATCAAAATAAGAATTAAAACTCTTTAGTTTATTTGAAACTTACCTAATAAAAGATTTGCTGTTCTGAGAGTACCTTTACTGTTTATTAAGCTTCTGCACCGTTATTCGAAACCTACATTAATATTTGAGAGAGGCAATCTTGTTTACTATGACGTGACGGTTGCTGATTTGACTATACTCTACTCTTTTTACCCCCTCTATCAGTTTCCCGATTGTGCCACCAGGGAAGGGATGGGCATCCATTCCCTCGTCATTGGTGTCTCGTTTACCGAGACGTACGGTTCAGTCACAAATTCCTGGAATTTGTAAGTGAAATATATTTTAAAGTCTTAACGGTTTTACCGTTCGAATATAAAAAATTGTTACTAATCTTATTTTATTTTGCAGAGTTTTTGCAAAATGATGACGGACATATCTAGTGCATCAAGCACTAGCTCATCGTCCGATTCAAGACTATACCTACTCCGGCATGGGAGCCGAAGGCGGCGTAACGATGCCATAGAAGGTTAGCGGTATCCAGATCTGTATTAGTGACATGTTGCAATCCATGAGTAATGTACCTTTCTCAGGCAAATAAGAAGATGAATTAGAGGGCAACTTGAGCAGCGAGATACTCGTATATACAAGGCTGAAGAAATTTGAACCCACTGTTCTTAAAGAAAATGGTTTGACACTAAAGTTGCATTTAACGATGTTTTAGAAGAACCGTCCGTTCCAAAATACTCGCCCGCTCATGTTGACCTTATAATCTCTGTTCAACATTTTGATTCCGAAAACTGGACAAGCGTCCGATATTCAGAGGTACATAAGCTTTGCTGCTCCCAACCGGCCTTTGTAGGCCTCGAGACAAATGACTAATTAAAGAATTTATGTTTTTGACGCATTAATAGCATGGTCTCGTACTGCTGATGAGCTGTCTTTTCAGCCGTTAGAAAATAAAATCAGATCTTTTATGGAGGGTAGTTTTCATAAGATCCCTAATGATGCTTTAACGACAAACTGGTCTTAAAATAGGTACGAGTGATAATCGTGAGAGTTTAAATCAATATATCTGTAATGATTGCAACTAACATGTCGTCACCGCGCTGACCTTATCCGACAAAGACGAGATTGTATCCCCCGCTGCCTAAGTGTCAAAGAGTCCATAAGAAAGATACCCCGAGCTCACATAATTTTTATTGGAAAAACACTGACATTTCCTAAACTTTTTGGCCGGTCTGACCGCCAACCCAAAATAAGCCTGCTGCGCAAGCAAGTGCTAATCTATGTCGTGATGCTCAAAAAAGGCCCACGCAGGGCATTTATGACCAGTCTAACTGCTTTATGAATATGCTTAGACCTTTCTTACAAAAATTTTGGCCGGTCTGACCGCCAACCCAAAATAAGCCTGCTGCGTAAGCAAGTGCTAATGTGTATTAATGCTCACAAACGGGGCCTATGCAGGTATTTTATGACTAGTCTAACTGCTTTATGAATACACCTAGACCTTTATTACAAATACTTTTTGGCCGGTCTGACCGCCAACCCAAAATAAGCCTGCTGCGCAAGCAAGTGCTAATCTATGTAGTAATGCTCAAAAAGGGCCAACACAGGGTATTTATAACCAATCTAACTGCTTTATGAATATGACTAGACTCGTCTTACAAAAACTTTTGGCCGGACTCACCGCCAAACCAAAATAAGCCTGCTGCGCAAGCATGTGCTAATCTGTGTAGTTATTCCTAAAAAGGGCCCACGCAGGGCATTTATGACCAGTGTAACTGCTTCATGAATATACCTTGACCTTTCTTACAAAAACTTTGTCGCTGGTCTGAACGCCAACCCAAAATAAGCCTGCGGCGCAAGCAAGTGCTGATCTGGGTAGTAATGCTCAAAAAGGGTACACACAGGGTATTTATGACGAGTCAAGCTGCTTTATGAATATACCTCGACTTTTCTTAAAATTGCCTGCGCAAGGCAATTATAACTTTCTACCAATGGGCTGGCGCGATCCCTTTCGCCCATCCAGAATAATTGCAAATAGCCAAGGTCAGGGAAAGCCTCGCCAGCGTAGCCTGGGCCCGAGACCCCAAGGCCCCAATGCCTATAAAATCACTACCCGACTAGGTCAAAACTTCCCACGCAGGGACTTTAATCAAAAGAGGAAATTCTGACTGCAACAGTTTTCGAGCGGGTCAGTTTTTATTTTTTTGGAAAGATGAGAATCATTAAATATTCCACGCTCACTATTAAAATTGATTAAATCGTTTCGAAATTCGTTTTACCTAAGGCCCCCGTTAGCATTGCCAAATGCAGGAAACAATTCAAAGAATTATTGAGACGGGCGTGCTATATATTACACTCCTAGTTTTTGTCACGCCGATGTTCCTAATCCCAAAAAGCGACTGATCTTAACGTCCAATATTCAAATCTTAAGTCTATACTTACCGATCGTAAAGTTCAAGTTGGTGAAAATTTCACCGAATTTCAGGGTTCATTCAGCCCTCAGATTTGCTAGTAAAAATAGATCTGTCAAACGCCTATTTCCATCTGCCTGTCGCAGCCAGCGAGTCTGAATTTGTTTCAAAGTCTGATTTTCAACAGCTGCAGCTGCTTGCTTAAGGTTATTTCTGACCAATTGGGTTGCCCAGCCCTTTCGAGTTTTAGTTAATTTAGACTTTTTTCTCCTAGCAAATCGGAACCTCGGCCTTTATCACGAAAAGCCTTCAAAACAGTGCAAATTCTAGAACATTTGGGCTGGCAGGTCAATCATGTTAAGTCTATCCTTACCCCTCGGAGGGCCATAGAATACCTGAAAAATTGTTGGTATCCTCATGCCAACAAAAAGTACTTCCCATTAAAGTAATGCTTGGCCCTGAAAATAAATGCCGTTTTTGAAGCGAAAATCCACTTGTACAAACGAAATTCAAAGTATTGTGGGCTCCCTAAACTTTGTCCGCTTTCCAGTACTCCGTGGCCGTTTCAATCACAGAGCCCTGTTAGCATTTGGTGCGAGTCCCCTTCACCAGTCCTTATATTGTCGGTTCCCTATATATACTAATGGAAGCGCTGCTCGAACTATCATTGTGGATAAACAATGAAAATATAAAATGATGGGGGCAATAAGAAGATAGGACAAGAAAAGTCAAGTCTCCATTCAAATCAAAGAGAAATGCTCGCGATCCTAAATGCCCTAAAATGTTGTTGCCATTACCTAACAAACTCTTCCATGACACAAAGCGACGACAAGTCTGTAGTTGCCTTCCTGAGGAACGAAGGGGGAACTCTGTCATCCTCCCTAATGAATCTATGCTACAAGGTGTTTCATCTAGTAGACCAGTACAACATTAATTTACTAATGCACTATCTTCCGGTAAGTTCGATTGCGAAGCAGACCGCCTGTCTCGCCTGCCTGTCGTTTCAGAGTGAAATCTCCTTCTCCTACCCATAATAACAGTGAAAATATTCTCGAAATGGGACACGCCGGAAGTACACCTCGTGTCGGCAAGGGCGTATGAAGTGCCTAATTATGTATCACTGAACGCGGCAGATCGTCAAGCCCAGTTTCACAATGCATTCAGTCGAGCGTGGCGTTACCAGCTAGCCTGGATATTCCCACCACCATTCTTTATACCTCAAGTATTAGCACACGCAATGACTACAGCTCTAGGAATTTACCTGATCGTAGCCCCCCTGTGGCCGATAGTTTTTTGGAGAGCTGATCTCAAAAATCGAGCCCTTGCCCCACCATTCACAATACTTGTACTTACTCTAGATCAGGCCCTGATAGACACAGCCTCAGGTCATCCCCCGTCCCAGGCTCAGGAGTTGATGCTAGAAGCAGGATAATGTGGGGATGGACAGAAAGCATAGAAAATTGGTCCCAACAACAAAAGAATTTATTACTTCTAGCTGGCGAAAATCATCGTTAAAAACTTATAAACACCCTTAGTATAAGTGGTGCTTATGGTCGTGTGGTCGCTCGTGGTCGTTAATGTGAACACACCCTCAGCAGCTGATTTTGCTAGATAAATAATTGACCTGCATCAAAAAGTAAGTTTGTCCTATTCGACCATTTAAGTGTACAAATCTGCGATTGCTACCTTAACAGACTCTAATTTGCATGTCAACCTAGCGTCAAATACGCTTGTAAAATATTCATGAAAGGCTATTTCCAATGAAACTTCAAAAGTAAACAACGTAAAGACGTACCTATACGGGATACCGGTACCTTAGTAGAATTGCTTAAAAAAGGTGGTACTCATCAATGAAAATAGCTTTTAGGAATGTTCAAAACCTGCCTATCTTATTGTTGTTTGTTCAGGTCATAGGGTATATGACCTTAATTTACTATCTGTTAATAAAAACGATTGTATTGTATCTTATACATCAATAATATTTTGGCCAATTTCTGGGTCAAAAACTGATTGTGCCTCTTAAATTATTAACGTTATTGTAAATGTTAATACTTAATTTGCTACGTTCTGTTAAGTACATTAAAAGAGCACGTTGCAAGAATCTAATTTTAGTTATGTATAGTTTTAGTTAAATGTGTAAAATTACCAATACCCAAACAGGGTTCATGTGAACTATACTATTATTATACAATAAGACCTTGTGTAACACATGATTATATACAATAAATGAATTATGAATTAAATACAGTAAGGCTAGAATTTAACTCAAAATCAGGAAACCCTATTAATTTATTGAATTAAAAACGGTTATTTGTTTGCATTTAACTCAAAACTTAAAATATATGGACTTGGACCCTATATTATTTAGTATGGTGACATTTGTAAGTCTGACAATGACGTGGGCATCCAAGCTAGTCCGGGTAGCTAGTGCATCCTGCAGTAGCTTCGAAAAATTTGGTACAAATCCTTCCGTTGGATGAAATCTTAGCTCGCGATAACTGACGCTCACAAAACACTTTTTCTAACGTTTGCTGTAGAGAAATTCGACAATCAGCACCCGTCTTAGCTGTAACTGAATGTTTTACTCCCGTTGATTATTCAATTTGAAAAATAATTGTAAGAAGAGCTTATAGATTAGGAGCAAAGGGTACCTAATCAATAAAAAATAGATACATTTTTATTTGATTTATGTATAATAAATTACAATTCAACATAATTGAAAAATCCAATGTTACATTGGGTCATTTTTGACTTACCACCAGTTAATTATTACAATTGAGTTTGGTCTGTTGTAGATACATAATTACATATGTAACAATGTATTCAGGTTTAATACAAGCCTAGATTAAGTTGAAATAAGCTTGTTTTTCAGTATTATTGTATGCTAAAGTTGTTTTTCAATAAACAGTATTATTGTATATTATGTGTTTTAATCCATATATCATAATATAAAAGAACATTTTTATTCTTATCACACACGAATGTGACTGTAACTTTACCAGTTACCTAATTGTTTTCACATGATTCACATTGGTGTCTTGCCACCAGGCGATAACAGACAGGTCTCAAATATTAATGTAGGTTTCGAATAACGGTGCAGAAGCTTAATAGCAGTGTTTTACCCTACAATAAAACACATATTAAGCGAAACACCTTATTCGAAACCTACACTTTATAATCCTGCCTGGCGGTTAAAATGCAATGTTCCACTCTCACAGTTACTTTTCACTAACTCACTACAAATCTTAGCACTTTCACTTCACTTCACCTTTGTGTAAGTTTTAGTGACGGTGGTGTATCTACCTATCTATTATATCACTGTTTTGGTGAAACATTGCAAAACGTGTAAATAAAACATTAAATTTGAGAACCAATGACGAGGGAATGGATGCCCATCCCTTCCCTGGTGGCACAATCGGGAAACTGATAGAGGGGGTAAAAAGAGTAGAGTATAGTCAAATCAGCAACCGTCACGTCATAGTAAACAAGATTGCCTCTCTCAAATATTAATGTAGGTTTCGAATAAGGTGTTTCGCTTAATATGTGTTTTATTGTAGGGTAAAACACTGCTATTTTACGTATCGTCTCTGCGTTTGAGATTTATTTCACATTTGTGCTCTGAACATCCTACAATATGTAAACCTTAAATCGCAAAGAATGAAGTTGTGAAATATAATTGATGATCAAACGAACTTACCAAGTGAAGTTCGATCACAATTATGTGAGCAACTTCATTCGACGCGATTTATAACAACCCACCCTCAATATTAAAGGACAGTTTTGTCTAACGTCACCCTACCCACTTATAACAAAAAGTGAAATAAATTCTCAACATTAATACTGTAAACAAAATGATTCGAACGAGGCAGTCAGTGAGCCGACTATGGAACCCCGCTAGAGGGGGTGAAAGATAGTGGGAATGTTTTTAGTGTTGCTAACATAAAAAAAAAAAACCTTTAAACACCGTGCAAGGCTGATGCGTGGGGCGCTACTACAATATGTAAACCTTAAATCGCGTCGAATGAAGTTGCTTACATAATTGTGATCGAACTTCACTTGGTAAGTTCGTTTGATCATCAATATCCGTTCCAGGCGCACTTACACAATGAGAGTTACCGGTGGGCTGCCACGTATCTAGATCGATTTGTTGCATCTTTATCACACTTGCGTATGAATATGCAAGTGCAACAGAGAGGCAACACGTCGATTATAGTTCGCAGTAGACTTTCAGAGCCCAGCCCTTACTTCCAGGTGAGGTGGCGAGGCAATGTTAGAACCACTTTCATTGCTCTGCCGTAATGTTTATTGATAGCGTATTAGCGCCGGGTGCACGAGTCTGGTGGACGATTCGGGCTTAAAAATCCCGTGTCCTTTTTTACGAGCTTTTACAGGGTGAAATCTGGGTCGTGGAGTAGGAGTGAACATGGTACTGGGGACGGCCACGCTGAGCAAGTTTCACTATGGAGAGAGACAACCTAGAAATTGCGAAAAAAAAATCTCCCAATTATGCGTTATTTAGGAGGTTTTTGTTCGCGATTTCTTGGTTGTCTCCATAGTGAACGTTGCTCGGTGTGACTGTCCCTATACTTCGTTTTATTTAAGATTAGAATTATCTGTCAAACGGGTGAACAAAGAAGCAGTGGTCGTGAACCTTCCTTCTTCGATTTCGGCCGATAACACTGTATTTCTCGGAGCTTATGTACATACATATAATTTGATAATTACCGATAGCTGAACGCATAGTTTTCATATTTATTATTAATTTGTTGGCAAAACTGTATTAAAAAAATATATAAGTGTTTTATAAGCAAGATGGCGGCAATTTAGAAAAAGCTAAATATTGAAGGTTTTCGTTTAGTGTTTGGCGGTTTTTAACTAAGTATTTTTTTATAAATTTGTAACTCATATCGTACCGATTTTACATTACTGAATTTAATGAAGTTTACAGTCTAAAATTTAACAATATTTGCATATTTAATCTAGCTTACATTATGCACTCCCAGTACTTTTAAAAGTCATGCGTTTAAGGATTAAAACTATCGGTATAAAAGCGAACACGGTGTCATAAAGACTGAGCAGATGACAATAGTAAGACAACCCTACCCATCGGCAACGTCGTTTAGTATTTGTCGCCATTATGGGCGGCTTTAATCTGGGACGCTCTAACGTAGTTTGAATTTGGTAACAAATTAGAAAATAAAACTCAGATGACAATGATGACATACTCTACACAGTTTTATTCACTGTCAGTGGAAGAGTCCGAGGACTTGGAACCATCAACGTTTATAATAAAATTCTCCACAGAGTGTTATCTATTAAATTATATAATTTCATTTAAAAACTTGTTTTGTTTTTAAAATGTTGTATACCGTAACCAACGATATGCCAGCAGTTTCAGCAGTCTTTTTCACACGGTCCGATTTAGTGGGATATTCCTTTCTATGGCACATTACTAACACTAATTTGTAAATATTCACCACCATCCGCTTTTCACTGGCAGTCAGAGGATTTTGCTTTTACCGTTTCTTCTTTAGAGATGAGAAAACGTTAGCCGAAACTGGCTGCGACTTCATCAATTTTAAATGTGCACCAACAAACAAAATATCTAAATAGATCAACAATTAATAACGAAATTGAACAAAAACGATAACATCAATCTTTAAGTAAGCTAACAGCAATAGAAAACACAACCGACTCAACCGACAAATCGAATAACAGATAGTGACAGTGACGTTTTAAAATTGTGTGAGAACTCTGCCTCTTTAGGTTTTTTAATGTACAACCTTTCCATGAAAAATTGCAAACGCCATTTATTAAAATTCTTATCTTTTCATCTTATATTATAAATTAACTAACATTATGTTTCTTATCTGATCACAACACTGAGTAATGTATGTATTAATATAGCATGATAATAAATACGTGATATTTAATAACTCGTATTCACTGTTCGATCCGCAGAATGTGCCTGTAAAAAAACCTTATATCTCGTTCTGCAAAGGTCTTTCTAATGCTAAAAAAAAACGAAGTATAGTACTCTGTTCACTCTTGTTCCACGACCCACCCTGTATTTAGTTTCAACTGTTTCTATGTTTATCGGTAATCAACCCTTGCGAGTTTTAGATCCATTTCCCGATTATCGATTGAGCTAACATTAAATTTCTTATGCATAATATATGTAAATCGGATGACTTATGCACTATAATGATATCAAGAAACTGGCCTAATGATGGACTGATGGTGCCGGAAGGTGGCCACAGGAACTCGGAAACGAAACGACGTAACTCTATCAAGTTTGGCTTCATTAGTCGTCTTAATGAGTGGTAGATGAAATTACCAAAAAAGTGCAGTCAGAAACTGGTTTGTTTTATCATGGGACAATGTGCATCAATCGACCTAGTTTCACGATAAACAACAACGATACGTCATTTAATCTCCCACACAAAGCCTCAATATCCAGTAGAAGTTGGCACATTTGTGTAATATTTCGAAAAAGTTCAAGACAAAAAAAACTCCACGAGACAGGATTTGCCTAGTGTGGAGGTCAGAAAAAACTTGTATTATCAAACTTATTTTCCGAAATAAACATATTTTTTAAATTAATACGCGAATACCGAATGATTGTAACTGTACAGCTGCGTATTCCTGAGGTTGTAAGAAGCAAAATTTGTAAATAACTTTTAATAAAATCTGTCATAAATACATACAATTAAATAGAATATTTTATGCTATTTTATGTGGTCAGATAAAGTATTTGATTTGTTAAACTATCCCTAAATTTAAAATGTTATTTCAAACACTGCATTTTAGATTTGCAATTACAGCTTCGACATTTTTTCCGAGAAACTCCATGCTATCCTCACTCGATCAACAAATTAAAACGAGTATTTGAAGCTAGGATTGGCCGCTAGGTTCCAGGATATCGTCGTTATACTCAACCTCGGATCTGCATCAATAAATTGATGGAAATGGCACCTTTCTTTCACTCAGAATACGGGTGTTTTTTCCATTAAGTGAGTGTTGTAATTACGCGGTTGAGGAAGTACAGCGGCGATATAGTACGTTAGGTTGTTTTGTTCGTGTAGCCCGTTGACCGCGCCACCCTGGACGTAATAAGTAGAGAGCGCTTGTATTTATAACGCAATTTCGTTTCAAATCAACAGTGTAATTTGTTGCAGCAGGATAGGGAATATGAATGTATCTCCGTTTTACGTCACTTTGTATTTAGTATTATTTATGATGTGCTAGATTTATTTCAAAAGTATAGCTTTAAAAAAGTGTGGATACTTCTGTAAAGTGCTTCAAAAGTATCCAATCGTCCGAAGACTACGGTTCGTATACCATCAAATAAATTATGAGTGAGCCCATCTGGGCAACCGCCCCCCTAAAAAAGCGTTTTACAGCAAAAGGTATTTTCTCCTACTTTTTCCTAATCGATACTTAAGTATTTTAGTTACACCCTGTATTTATTTGTGGCTACACTTACGAATAATGCTTTCAGGACATTCAAATTTCACGAAATTAAATTCTGTGATAGTCTTAGTTCGGCTAGTTTTAATATTTGACCAGCTAGTCTTGCTACGCTCAGTGCAACTAATTGCGGCGTCGCCAGAACAAACAGAAGCCAGTCTAGACCGGACTCAAAGGAGTACTTACATACATTTTAAGTGAGATTGTGCAATGATTCGTTTAAGTTGCACCGCCGGTCTGCAGTTTTTCATATTAATTTCAAGCGTATCAGAGTTCTCCGTTTAACAGGACAAAGCTAAATAATTTCAGCTACAAATCTCGTAGCTCTTAGTACGAGCCCGTAGCACCTGCTACGAACAACGCACAATCTAGGTGAAATTAATAATTAGCAAAACTACCACTACAAACATGTTTTACTAACAAATATTTAATAGTATAATGGCATACAACAAAGGAGCATTCCATGAATACATTTACTTTTTGTCGCTTGCGTACCGCTATGGTAGCTACCCTAATACTATATCCTAATACTTCTTCTCTCTCCGCTGATCTTCAAATCAAATAGCCGGTCATGACTTCTTGAAAAGTTTAGCCCAAAACATTTACCCCAAAAAGGCCAAGGCGAATTTTTCATATATTTTATATGTGACGTTACGCCCGTAGAACAGAATAGGCTAAATGGCAAAAGCGGGACAGGCCGGACATCTACCAACGGCCGGATAGAACCGTAAAATGTCTAGACATGTCCGGATAATAACTGGACACCTGGAAACCCTTATACCACAGATAAAATAAAAATGTTAATTTCCAGAAAGTTTATCGTAGGCGGAGCGAAATATTAATTCAATTCCGTTGCTAATGGAATAGAGCATCACAAAAAAATAATTACGAAGCGCCTGTAACGGGGAATTCAGCGTTGATTAAGGTCGTGTTATGAAAGAAATTCAATTAGTGTTGGTCTCGGTTTCAAATCAATTAATTTTCCTTAGTAGTTAACAAACAAATCCATTAGGTACTCGGTCGATCAAAAATATGATAAAGAAAGAGAAAACGATCACATCAAGTATACCATTTATTACAATATCTTTTATAAACTTTTCTTCTTCTTCTAAGTCGTGACCAAGGGCCACATGGCCCTCTGTATGGAGCCACCAAGTTTTTTTCATGGTACAAGTCCACGTTCAACTTTGCAATTTATTTCAATGCAGAGTTACGATTTACGATTACGTATGTCCAAAGTTAAAACTTAATAGAATTTAAACCTCAATTATTGGAGCACGAAACGAGATCTCATAAAACACTTAATGTCGCACCTGTCACACGTATAAGTTTTGATTAATGGCGGAACTCACTTTATACGTCAATGAAATAAAGTTCCAGACGTTATGACGGGGCGGCCGGAGACAGTATAAGTATTTATTACTGAGGGTAATTGTCCGGGGTAAGGCATTTTAATAAGGTGACGTCGCGTGCAGTCTGGGTGCAGGGTGCAAGCGGGGGCGGGTGTGCGTCGGGGCGGGCGCGGGGCGAAGAGTGCACCTGGGCGGCGGCCCACGTGCCCGGGCCGCGCCGGGCCCGCTCGGCCCGCTCCTCGCTCAGTCGCCAGCGAGTCCTCTCCGAGCGAACAGCTCGCGCCGCGCCGCCCACGCGCAGCGACAGGTGGCGCCGACGCCCGACGCCCGGAGGCCGCCGGCAACCCCCCCCCTTCACCCCCCACCACCAATGAAACTTTAATGAAACATTTGCTAAACAAATCACGGTGTGCTACGGCGGACATAGATAACAGTTAATAGTGCTGATTGTTGTTTAAGGATCCCATGAAAATGATAGACTGTTAAAGCAATCGCCGGTTCTGCAAGAGATACTGTAAGTATTGTTCTGTACTTATTACCTCTATATTAATGATATAGCCTGAAGCCTTAGCTACAAATTACGCCCTAAATAGTAAATAACAACAAACATATGGTGCAAAAGTTTTGCGGAACTACAGGATGACGTGAGCGAATTAGGCTTGAAGGGCAAAAATATGCAAAAGTTAAATCTCAGAATAATAGAAGTGATTTTCGATTTTTTTTCTAGTTAAGGAAATAAAAGGCATTATGAAATATTTTTATTAGCAGTCTGATAATCGTTTCTTTAAAATAACCTTATGTATCTTTATGAAAATTACAATTTAATAATTATTCTTCTATTATGTGTAAATACACTTTGAACCGAGACTTCGTGATAAATTGAACAGAATTCCTGAAACAGTCAAAGGGTCATTATTTTAGCTTTGATAAAGCAAATACTGTCATTATCCGAGTCAGCGTAACTTGATGATAGCTGACTGTACTGTAGTACGGTACGCAAGCGATAATTGATCAATACCCACTGTAATTAATAGACAGTGAGCCAATTAATCTACCGTGATTGATAGTTCCAAACTGGATATCTATCGGTTATAATTATCTCTTATCATATAACAAACTAACACTGCCATAAATGTTAATTAAAATGTCATTTAACCGTAATTCGACTTCTTGTAGCCTAACTCTGATTCAGTGTGTGACAGACATTAGGACTTCACTTAATTATATTTAAAGTTACGTGAGAGGGCAAAATGCCCCGCCAAACTTGGGGGAATTAGCGAGATGATGTATACCCTCTCCCTCGCAGGCATGCTTGACAGTTTGTTAAGATTACAACTGAATTATACATAAGTATGATAATTTGCATAGTGTGACCGCATTAATGTGGATATATGTAATGTTGCATCTATTTATTGAGTAGCACAGGTGCGACATCAATAAATAATTTGTTTCCAGAGATGTGCTCTCAAATAATTAAAGGTGTAATTAAATATTCGCCATTAATTACACCTTGATTTAAAATATTAATGTCATATAATATATGCTTGAGTGAAATACTCAGTTTTTGAGTCTCTCATACCTTTAAACGAGCTAAATTGTATGCCTACCGTAATATTTGATGAAATTACTTCTTTTTGTAAAAAAGTGTCGCTACTCGCTTTTCACTTTTTTTAGTTTACGACCTATTGTGGACACGTTAACACCAAAAAAGGTATTTGTACTGAGTAAAGTGAGTACCACACATTGCCAAGATTTGTTTTTAATTGATTGTGTGTGGGTGTAACTCTGAAATTGGGTGAAATCCAGAAACACGTTAAACACGATACATACTACATATATTATGTTAAAATTATGCGAAATCTTCTCTTGGATAATAAATGAAAAATTATGAATTGGTAAGTAATCCCTTAAAAATTCTGTATTAAAATACGAGTTTGGTTTACACACTCTACGTTGATTTCTAGAAATTTAGTGAAGAAATTGTATGATAACTGAGTGTAACGAAACATACCTGTACTGTAGTGGTCTATTTATATTCAGAATATTTTTTTCTCATATTCTAATACTAAAAAAAACTCAGTATAATATCTATGCTGTCGGCAATCGTCGTAATCTACAGGGTGTAAGTCTAATACGGGCGAAGCTCTTAACGGGTGTTAGTTTATGACATAATAAGTTCATTCAAATAACTTTTACTTAAAATTAGAGCAACAAAATTTTCCATACAAAATAATTCGGCGCGCAATGTAGAGCAACATACGCGAGTTAAAGACTCGATGACAGCTAATTTCAAAAGCAGATGACATAACTGCCATATCAACAATAACAAATGTTCGTACCTACATTGCTGCTCCGATTATCTTAAAAAAAATCTGTGTGGTCATAATTGAGAGTAACTTTAAAAAAACCTTGTAATCCATGATTACACTAATGAATCCCATGCCTGGTTTAATTGATCGCCTGTATTAGACTTATACACTGTATATCCGGAACCATCATCAAAAATAAAGAGTAAGCCAGCAATAAAGTACCCTTTAACGGATCACAACTATATTTGTTACACCCGCCCCTTGTAAATGCGTGATTCGTATCAGGTACCGTACTTTCGTGAGTTCTCAAAAATTGCAATATCATGTATGTAGAACTTGTAGTTTGCGACCCAATAATAATGAAATTTTACTATTTCACTTCAGAGTATGTTCTAATTATTAATTTTCTATAAACCGTCTTAAACGGCCACCGGGTGTCTAAGTACCTACATACTTATACAATTATAAATGAATCGTTGCCTCTTTTTCCATAGTTTTTAATATTCAATCACGTAAACACGAATAAAACCTTGATTTAACAGAAAAGCCTAACTTTACATTTTTAAATAATTTGACATAAAATTTACTTCAGAAATTCTTGACATTTGCTAAAGTAAATTAAGATAATTTTATGCTGAACACGATTTCATTACCTACAAAGAATGTTACTCATTTTTCTTCGTCATTTACTTCTTGAATTTACATAATTACTCACTTTTTCTGCCAGTTTTGAAAAGCGCGCTCTTTTTTGTACGCTAAGTACGAATTTGTGGAACGGAATTGTCTCATAGTTAGAGACTTCGGCTATTAATATTCATACAAATATTCACTTATTAATCTTATTATTATTGTGTTATGCTGAATTATAACCATGGAATTATGTTGTACTCGTATACTGATATATAGGCTTAGGACTTTTCATAGCATATCGTGGTTCTAAAATCCTTGGAGCCGCTATGTGTAAAGTTTTCGAAGTCAAAGTCAAAGTATATTGTAATATAAAATATAATGATTTATACCTACTGTCACATCGTTACTGAGTTAATTTAAATTGAACGTAATTAATTTTAATAATCGAACTTGATTTCATAAAAACTGCATACGAAATTTAGTTACCTTACAAAAAAAACATAAATTTATTATCACTAACTTTTACCTGCAGATGTGTGATGTACGTGATAAAAAAAATCAAGCTTTCAATATAAATTTACTTGATGCCACTCAGCCGAATAGCTTAGGAGTAAACGCAAAGTCAAACTTGCACTATTTTTTTTCCAAGACACCCAATTGAAAAACCTTCTTGGCTTATGATCGGACTAGTATCTCATTTCAACTCTAAAGTAAGGAGAAGAAGGTGCATAGCTTCCTGTTAAAGATGGAATCTTCAAAAATTCTCGAAGAAAAAACCTTTTTTAAACGTTCGTTGCTCATGAACGATGCGGCTGAGCGGTTGCTGCATACTAGCGAGAGGGGCGGGGTGAAATGGCGTCATGCATAATACAGCCAGTGAGCAAAAAAATACTACTATTTCAGTAGTTATTGCGGTCATCCGATCTTAGCCGGGGGTATCCTAAGTCGTATAAGTCGACAAACGTCAGTTTTGTTTTTTGTTCGGAAGTTACATGTAATTTATACGAAAGATTCGAAACTTTCGAGAAAAACAACGTGATACTTTCGTCATTTTCATCGCTATTTCCGATCTAAGACTTTTTCTAGTTTGTCTTGAACCTAATTGTCTAGTTTTTTTATGGTTTCTGATATAACTAATTTCGTATGCACTTTTTATGAAATCAAGTTCGATTTTTAAAATTAATTACGTTCGATTAAAATTAACTCAGTAACGATGTGACAGTAGGTATAAATCATTATATTTAATATTACAATATACTTTGACTTTGACTTCGAAAATTTTACACATAGCGGCTCCAAGGATTTTAGAACCACGATATGCTATGAAAAGTCCTAAGCCTACTGATATATTATGTATATCCTTTTGGTAGTGACCAAATTTTGTGACCGGCCCTCTGGCGAGGCGTGATGATGGTTTGAAAAAAAAACACATAACCTTTTAGGCTTGTATTGATGTATCTGGTATGTACGAGGGATTTTTCCAGCATGTAGGCGTTATGACATCGCCAAAACTGCCGTAATAATATGATAGGTAGGTATTCAAAGATGGCTCACAAGAGAATTGGCGATGCGTTCAATAAAGGAAATAGCACGTGAACTACTGGCAGGCTGGGCCTAAAAGTAGAAAAACATCCTTTTAAACAATCTCTCTGTTTGAACACATGTCCTAAGTCATGGGTAGCTTTATCCGATAAAAATCACTAGCAGACATTTGGGTCTCGAGTAAAACAGAGACAATTTATTATTTTTTGTGTACGAGTAAGTAATGAATCCGGCCATGTTGTATATACTACGAGTATATGTTAATGTATAGCTATCTGGCTCGGCTCGACATTGCGAGATAATCCTAGTATTTATATGTACTTCGATATAAATATGTGTAATATTAATGTAACGGTATTTTCCCAAACGTCGGGCAATAAATAAACTTTTCCTCTATTTCTCTCACTCGGGAAAAATTAATGCGGCCATTGCGAGTACGAATGTGATTAGAGGCCGTTGTTAGGTCAATCACCAGTCGTAATTTTATTTCTTTACGAGATCAGGATTTATTTTCACAATAATTATTAGCCTAACCGTAAACATTAGATGGTATCATTATATTACACCGAGGCCAGAGGCCATTTGACAAATTACCGAAAAAAACCTATTATTATTTTTCATCTTCACGGACAAAAATAAACAGGCATGTAACAATTACATATCAATGTTATAGTTCTAAAAGCCAAGTAATAGTGTCCAACTGTAAATACCTAATTATTTTATACGTGCTATGAATATTTGCATTATATTTATACATGAACCGTTCATTATCGTAAAACATTTATCAAATTACAGAAATGCGCTTGCATGAGACTATTTCAGTTATTCATTATCATCAAAAAATTTAAAAGAAAATAATAATATCAGAAGTGCATGGAATGTGTAGAATAGCAGTAATTAAGTCCACCTGTGCGGGCTACAATGGTGAATTCTTTGGCTGTGCTTCAAACAATGTAACATCGCGCAGTAATTAGGTACGACACAATCTCTGCAAGTATTTCGTGAAGTCTGGGGGCTAGGTCAATAAAAAACACGAAATGCTGAATTAAATTTAAAAAAGCACAGGCTTTAAAATGCTCTACAAGGCATTTCGTTGTTTTTGCCGCAGTTGAGCGCTTAAACATTTATTAAAATAGAAGTAATTTGTAAATTTATATGTCTATCCTTTTTTTTTAGTTTAATCCTTATTGAGCTATTAAAAAAACAGCATTTTATAATATACACAAACACATACAATAACCTGTATAGATTGTTAAAATTAGCTACCGATACCTTATAGTATGCATGTATTCCACGTGTTCATGACAACGAACAACTTTTCTTATGAAACTCATATCGAAATCAGAAAAAAAAACACTGTCCATAAAATTTTGATCAGCCGGTGCGGTGGGACCGCTTTGTATGGGAAGATTTTTTTTTCAAGATTTCGATATGAGTCCTATAGAGAAAGTTATTTGTTATCATGAACATGCATACCATATGGTATCGGTAGCTAATTTGAAATCACCTTATATTTATGTAGATAATTCTCAAGGATACTGGGGATGCAAAATATATAGCTTTCCCGAATAAATCTTAGTGTCTGCCAATACCGATGTCTCTGAATCCGTCTCTCATAGGCGTATATTAAGATTTCAGCAATAAAATCAAATAATTACGAGATTTTCACAAACAATTCATTTCTAATTAATACAAATATTAACCTAGCCAGTCTACAGGGTCACGATTTCTTTATTGATATTGTAAGCAAGTTTAAAATTTATTTGTCTATAAGTCGGAAGTATTCCCGCTATAAATCCGGAGAGCGGCTGCATTCTGAATAATACAATGTTGACGGAGAACTTTATATAAGTGTAAAACCTGTTTTAAAAACTATATTCCCAATACTGCCATTACAATACAATGACACAATAACGAAAGTAATACATAACAGTAATAAGTGTAATAGATGACACGAATCGCACTACAACTATTCGCATCGTATCTCGGGAGGCACTCCACGAACTGAAAATGTCGTCCATAAATTGAAGTAGATGGTTATGAGGTCGCCAGTGCGTGACGCCTATTGTGGTCCCCGTACTCCCCTCTATTCATCATAATGTCGCGAATTTTATTGCCCAAACTCATGTTTTGTTTCTTTCTTTTGGGACAATAGTTTCTCTGTTCTCCATCGCTCTTCGTTCTGTTATAATTTGATTGATTGTTTTCCAGCCTCGGACGGAAAATAAATTCACTTAACAAAATAAACGTAAAAAACAATGTCCGCTGAGAATTCGTCGTAATAGTTTTATGGTTTTTTCCAAGCAACTTGATGTAGACCAAATGACGACACAATATACAATAAAGTACTTAATTGAGTAGGTACATTCGACGGCAAATATATCATTACGGTTTAGGCCAAAAATATATTTACACGACAATTGCCTTAATATTAAGGTCGCGTAAGCAACGATATCTTTGGTGATATAGGTATATATAATATCATCGCTCTATATACCTAAAACTATTTTAGGCTCTGCATTTGTGGTCTTCACGATATATTTATACGAATATCGTATAAATATCAAAGCTCTAAAAGGTCGTCTTAATAGGCACACCATAAAATAAAAAATATAAAATATTTTTAAGTACCTCGTATATAATTAACGGACATAACGAATAGTGATAGGATGAAGTATTAGATACCTTACCCATGAAATTGCCGTTTTGTATGGAGAATTTTGTGAAAAGTCTATTTTCCATGCAATGAATTTTGTGTGTATTTTTTTGATGTCAAAATCAAATTAATCTTAATTTTTCCGGTAATACTTCCAAGGCGTGTTTTGTATATCTCTATTTCAGAAAACAAGGTACATTTATACCTACCTACCTATTTATACCTATTTCAAACATAATTATGAACCAGCAGCATAGTTATGGCAAGAGTTGTTTTCGAAGCTTATTTTTGAATATTATTTAAGGGAAAAAACTATTATTAGTGTGATAAAACCTATGTTACACAGTAATAGGTAGTTAGCTAGTTAGTACTATTGAAAACAAACAATATATCTAAGTTTCTCTTTAGATAATAAACTTAGGGCTCAGCTAAAGTCTATGACCAACAACGATAATTTCATAGGCAATGACCAATAATTTATTGCCGAAATATGTATTCATCGCTTCCGCTATGAATTGTGTAATATAGTGTAAAATCAAGCTATATTATACCTACTAATATGAGTATTGAGTATGAGTAAGGTGGAATATTCGCTTATGTCAGCCAGAGAATTACATTACATGGGTAATAACAAATTCTCGGGATAACGTTTTCCCGGTTGTTTGCGAACAGGATACCCGTGTCGGGACGCGACCCGCGCCCTTGTCACAGATGACACAACACTATGAGAATCAATTAGAAACTTTTCTAGACGGGTCAATAACTATTGTAATATTTGAATATTGAAATCTGTTAATACTATACATATAATAATAATTCCGCAGGGCAGCTTGTGGCGAGCTGTTGGGGAGTAACGACCCCACGGACCCGAGTGCTCCCGAGAGTCGGTCAGGGTCCCCGCCTCCGGCGTGTCTTCGTCGGTCGGAGTGGAACCCCAAGGGGACCCGTAGGACTCTCAGCTCTGGCTTGCCTTAACTGGCCGTCCAGAGAGGAGTCGTCAGAGCTATACGCTCCAGGGGTGGAAGTGTAAATTTGCGTAAGTCGCGAGTTGGTGCTGCGGCTGTCAAGCCACTGCGCAGAAAGCGGTGTACACCTCTCTACACTCCTGAGCCGCCTACACCGGTGTTGCCCCTGGCTGTCTCTTGTGACGGCATTTACGGGGGCCCATCTAGTCGGCGGCGAGTCACCGCCTGCCTCGATAGCAAAGAGAAATCATTGTTATGGCAGGTGTCCGGACCTCTTTTCTATAGTTCCATCTCTGATCCATCCATCCTCCATCACCATAGCCCATTAGTCTTTCCCATTCCTTCTCAATAGTCTCTATACGCCTGCTGGGACCGGGTTACGGATATGTATTTGTGCCCGTGAATGGGTTGCAGCAGGTGTACAACACAGCAAATTTCTCCAAAGGGCCTCTACGTGTTGGATCTGTATCCCCGCGCAAGCCTATCAAAAGACCGGGATTTATTAGCCCGTGAATAAAGAGAGATACATATAATAATATTTATAGCAATAATTATATATTTATTCCGTTTGCGGTAGAAACCGCCGGATGTTGGTGCGACGAAGCCAAAACGTTTGTAAGGGAATTGGGACGCCGCCTTCAAGAAAGACTAGAAAGAGGCCTTGAACCCCAATCCGGATCTTTCCAGGTGCAGAGGTTGTCCATTGCAATACAACGCGGTAACGCAGCAAGCATAATGGGCACCTTTGCACCGGGAGCATTGCCGGGTGGTTTCTTTGAGTAGGTTCTATAAACTACGCAAAGAGGCCACGCAAAACAGGCAATTTTTATTTATTCTTAGTTTGATATATTTGATATATTTTATTAGATTTCGTTTTTAAGTTTTAATAGATAAGTATTATTTATACGGTTTTAACATGGATCATGTTAAGTTTATAAGTTTTTATTAATTAATAAAGAATCATTTATAAATAAAATCTGTTATTTTACATTATTTTATATCTCTGTAATTTTTTAGTCTGTGCGTTAGATTAACGTAACGTCAAAGGGTTTTTTTTTCTTGAAAATAGTACTGTGAGTCTTGATTATAATAATAAATCCCCTCGGCTTGATATGAATTCGAAACCACCAGCCACCTTCATAGTCACTAGGCTATGGATTGAGGTTGATAAAAAGTCACGCAAATTGCACAACGAAAACAATTTTTGTTTTACTTTCAAGACGTATCTACTGTAATATTTAATCTGTACCGTCGCGTTCGGTTGGACCCGACAAATGAACTGCGCCCTTCCAATAACCATTAAATATGAGCCACTTGTTGTACCAGCTCTTATTTTTAGAACAAATCGCACCCTCTATATTTATAAATATTGTTGTTTCGTTTAATCAAGATAAATATAGGTATGTGTAATGGCAGACAATTTCAGGCGTAATCTAAGTTTCTGCTTTTACTTTGCAGAATTTTCTCTCTCTGCGTCTTACATTCTGTGAATAGTGGCAACAGAAAAACGCTTAAAACTCATAAATCAGGTTTAAGGGCTTGCGAGCTTTAACTAAAATATTTTTGGCAGGTTTTTGCTGAAACTTAGCCGGGCGAATTTAGTAGAATTGTAATGTAATGTTGGCAAAAGCTTTGACATACTGATCCCGCCGTCTCAGATTCCTCATATTTCACGTTCTCGCATTTCAGAACTCTACTTGATAATGACACCTTGAAGGTAGGGGTCGCATTGAGACTAGGCTCCAAGGTATGTGAACTCAATCGCTGCATATGTGGAGCAACTGTGGAAGAAAATGGGCACCACGGCTTGAGCTGTTCCCGGTCTGCAGGGCGATTCCCGAGACATCATGCGATCAATGAAATAATACGTGCAATGCAGGGCGTGTTCAGCAAGATCATGCTGCGATGATCTTGGTGAACACGCCCTGCATACTGGAACCTCAAGGCCTAAGTCGCACAGGTGGCAAACGACCGGATGGTCAGGACAACAGGCATATTTAACTAAATATTATTTTGATTTATTCAAAAACAGTAGAAAGAAACGATGTAATAAGTTCCAGGTGCATAATTTTATTAATAAACTAAACCAGCTTACCAAATAGACATTATTGTCAATTTGACATCAGAATCCTTTATCGAATATTATTAATTTAATAAGGTAAAAAAATAAATATTAACTCTTACTTTTAGAAATGTTTACATTTATTTTAAAACTACATATTTTTCAATATCAATTCAATATTTTTATTTAACTATATAATTGTATTATTTAAAGTTGTTATTATTTAGTGATTGTCACTGTGAGTGAATCCCTTTACACACAATTAATGTTTGGTAATTCATGAAAGGAGGTTTGCTGTTTCCACATGCATTGTCGTAGACCCTAGTCTCTTCTTGAGTTCATGATTTCTTGGATTCCTCATACCTACCTAATTCCTCGTAATACTTATGCATAGTTTAGTAATTTGCAAGTTTCGTTTGACTAAGGAGCACCATGTTGCAAGTTCGCATGTTGAGTAATTTCCATCCCGGATAAATTTAGCTGCCCTTTGCCGACTTCAAGTTGACAAAGCCTCGGGCGATAACTGAGAACAAGTTCTCTAAGCCACGCTTAACCGAAACAAGCTATTCATTAAATTAATTACATATTTCAAGCTTTTGTTTTTACATAATTTGTGAGATCTTTTTCATAATTTAAAACATTTTATAGGTATTCATTATCTATTTTAATTTTATGGCCGTATAAATTAATAACACTATTATTAACAAGATCTCTTGACCTCCGATTATTTGGTATTTTTCTTAAGACCTACCTCAGTAGATGTCTGACATCTATTTCGTGTTATTAATTAGCGTTGTTGGGTTTTCGTTCCTTTGTCAGTCTCCGTAGCCTAGTTGGTAGTGACCCTGCCTACGAAGCTGGAAGTTCCGGGTTCAAATACCGGCAAGGGCATTTTGTACCTATATTTATTTATCACTAATATTTTCTACCTAGGTATATGTAACTATCCATTATACGAGTATATATGATCGTTTGGTATCATCACATGCCTTAATTGAGCTTACCGTAGGACTAAGTTGGTTTGTGTAATAGTTCTCAAGATATTTATTTATTTACTAACTATCTATTTTACTTAGCACTCAGAAATAATAATTTGAAAATCATACTCTCATACTCTCTCGCTTACATATTAGTAGATCTGATTAACACTTGCAACTGTAATATGTTATAAAAACAAGAAAATAAGAGTTAAAAAGAGTTATTCAAATTACATCTTCAGCGCTCATGTATTTTGCGTAAATTTAAAACCTGTAGGCGTATTTATTTTCCTTCGGGAATACTCATCAATCATTCTCGGGCCATAATATAGACTTTCGCAGAAGTAATGACTTCGGCAATTAACGTGCCACTCTTAAGTTATGATCTCAAAAAGGCTGAATAGATATAACAAATAAATAAAATAAACATTTTCGGGTATATTATGAATAATTGTTTCATTATTTGTCGTAATACTTATGTATGCAATTCTGTGAAATATGTAGTTCAATACTTGATTTAGTAATAACAGCCTAGAAAACGTACATTTTATCTCGCCGAATACGGACTTTGACCGTCACGTTCAAAGTTCAACATGGAATTGGACTACATAGGTACATGCGAGTAGACTAGTTTATCGGTGCCCGATCAAATAGAAAACAATTAGATTGCGCCACCCCGCAATCTGAAGCGGTCAGATACAGCTCGAAAATAGAGGCTACGTTGTGTTCTTTCTAACTCGGATTATTTTTATCACAGCAGCATAGATATGATCAATTTTGACTGGAAAGAAAATGGGCACTTACGTACTTCATTGCTGAAGCATAGTCAAACAACATCAATTGACGTTTCTTTGTCAGCTTCCGTAGCCTAGTTGGTAGTGACCCTGCCTACGAAGCCGGAGGTTCCGGGTTAGAATCCCGGCGAGGAAATTATTTGTGTAGATTTAACACAAATATTTGTTCCTTGGTCATGACTGTCTATGTATTCAAGTATCTATACGTATCTATCTATCGCGAGCGTGATGGGCACTTTTGCGCCAGGGATGACACGGGGCGGGTTATTTGACTAGTACTTTTGGTATAGATTGTGACTTGTAAAATGTATGATCTTATTAAATAAACAACTTATTATTATTACCTATCTATCTATTATATATATCATCGGATATAAAAAAAAGAATATAAGTCAAAATTACCCATCAAATCAAAAATACTTTAAAGTTGCGAACTACTCGTACGATCACTAGTTGAAAATTGTAATTCCTTCTAGAAAAATAGTAGTGTAAGAAAATGTTACTTTCCCTCAAAGAAAATTCCCAGTAACATTCTCTCCGAAAGTAAAGATGGATCTGTGTGGAAGAATGAGTATGTTTTATGCGCACGTATAGAGAAGAGAACGACCTACTCACAATCCGAATTTAATCTGTCTGTCTCAGCGGACAGTCGCCGCGGTTCACTCACTACGCCGTTTCATCAAATAAAAGCATTCTTGCTGCGAAAACGACAACAGCAGTGCGATTGGGGCCGAAACGAAACTAACAACCCCACAATCCCGGCTGCATTTCACAACTTGTATAGGTACTACATTCAGCCAGCGACGGTTTATATTCGACGTCAAAGTTTTTAGGGTTCCGTAGCCAAAATGGCAAAAACGGAACCCTTATAGATTCGTCATGTCCGTCTGTCCGTCTGTCACAGCCGATTTACTCGGAAATTATAAATGCTACAGTAATGAAATTTGGTAAGGATATGTGTTGTATGAACCGCTACAATATTATGATACTATAATGTAAAAAAAATCATTGGGGTGGGGGCCCTCCATACATGTAACTGAGGGATAGATTTTTTTTTTGAGATGTATGTAAGCGTGTGGGGTATTAATAGAAAGGTCTTTGAAAATGATATAAAGGTTTATACATTTTATTTTTATTTAAGCGAATTGTTTTCGAGATATCAGCTCTCAAAGTCTGAAAAATGTGTCCCCCCCCCCTCTATTTTTTAAACTACGCAGTATAAAATTCTGAAAAAAATATATGTTATGCACATTAATAAACTCTATCAACGATTTTTGGTTTGATTTAATTATCTTTTATACTTTTTGAGGTAGGTTGGTTTAGCTGTATTTTTTAATGATATATTGATAATGGTACGGAACCCTTCGCGCGCGAGTCCGACTCGCACTTAGCCGGTTTTTTTGGTATATAAATGTCTATTTGGACATGGCGACGGCTTGTTGATTACTGCGAGAACTCTATTGCTTACGAATATAAACAAGAGAGGAATTCATCCATTTAACAAGATGGCGCTGGTTGTTGCCAAGTCTCGTTTACGATTCATTTGTCCAGCATTTCAGTTAGGCAAAAGTATATGTAGAGTTGTGGGCTTGCGTGAAGCGTTTGAAATATCTACGAGTAAATATATAGAAATATATTGAATTTTGTATTAGAATTAGGTATTGCAGACAATGCATTTATTTTATCAACATATTAACATTAACGAAATATTTTTTAAAGTTAAAGGACATCAAACAAAAGTTTTTGATCTTGGAAAATAAGGAAAGATCTACTTACCTAAGTATAAAAGCAAATGACAATCAAATATTTTTTGTGGCACAAATCAAATTATTTTATTAAATATTTTAATTTGTGTTTCTAAGTAGTAAGAACACTGAGAGAAAAAGAAAAACCCTACTGTGTATACATATGTATAGATTATAAATATTAGATGTTATAGTTATAACAAAGACGGCGTTGGTAAGCTACGGAGCTTATTTTTTCTTGATGTACTTATGACCTCTAATATTTATAATGTCAGTCAATTGTTTACCTACTTTACTATCCTACAAATAGAGTTACAGGTTATTACCAGTAGTAAATATCTTACGAGGGCAAATATGTAAATGTTTGGCCAATTCACATACCTATATTCAATTCCCTAAAGCTTTAAACCAATGTTTTTTGGGTCCTAACTAGTGGATTAGTGACCTAGTTTTACCTTACTTAAAAACGAGGTATAACTATTTAGTATGTTAATATGCTTTTTGGATTTCCCAAAATCTATTTACTAGCTACCTACCTACCCAATCGCAAGGCGCGTTAAATGAAATGAAAGTACGTTAAGTCAAATAAGCTTAAAATTCGATCGACAGGGTGCTTAGCCAAGTTGCCAATCGCTAGCGCTTAGTAGCGTATCGTAGTTTTCCCTCTCTGTGACTCTTTCTTATTAGTGGGACCAAAGAGAATAAAAAGGGACAAAGACAGTTAGCTCCTTTCGCTTACGATTGAAGACTAAGCGTTAGCGATTGGCAACTTGGCTAAGCATCCTGGTCTTGTACCTGTATACAGTCATGTTATTTTTTCCAGGCAGCGGCGAGAAGTCACGGCGTGCGCGTGCTATGATCGCGCGGCCGCGATGACGCGCGCTGCCCGCGGCATGCCCCGCTGACATGGCATTCAGCCGCTCCGCGCTCCTGACGTTGGCAACTCTTGCAGCACTCGGTAACCTTATACAGTACCTTTACTTTACTATAGAGGTCAACTATATTGCCACTTCAATAATTATGCCTCAATGAGAGTGACTGAGAAATAGTTGACGCGATGACTCGCTGACATGGCATTCAGTTGCTCCGGGTTCCTGAGGCTGACAACTTCTGCTACTCCCTAGTCTCTGCATCACAATGGAGGGATTACTAACTGCTTTTGTGACAATAATAATAAATTTCATTTATTTGGGCAACAAGTCCCATATTGTGTTTCGGGAAACAAGTCCCATAGTTGATAAAGAATGACAGAGATAGTTAGAGGTACTTTAGGTTAAAGGTGCCTCACACACAGGTGGATCTCAGCTTAAAAAACGGTGACACGGAATTGCTGTGACGCGTCGTATGCGTATCGTTATTAACAAGTACCCCCGACACCGCCGCTTTAAACAGTGACGGGCATAATCGCAGTGACGTGCTGTGTGTAAAAAAGGCAACTGTTTCATAAAAGGTTCACGTCATACATTTTTGGTATGGGGTACACGTCAGACGTTGCAGCTGCATATTTTGAGCATCGGTGTAGAGAGCACGCGATAAAGATATGACGTTTACGGCGCATCACTGCGATTCCGTGCCGTCACTGTTTTTAAGCTGCGGTGTTGTCGCACCTTCACATCTAAACTATAAAAGTAAACTTGTGACTTCCGAACATAGTATATCAAATGATATTTAATCTCGTGAATATTTTGGCATTGTTCCATGGGACTGTGTGTACCTCTGATTAAACCGGAGCAGCTCACATAGCACCCGGTTATCGTTTTTTGCGTTCGGCTTGGCAAATACTACAAGACGCAGTTTCACTAAGCTATATTGGAATATGTGCAACAAAGATATTACTATCTTTGTAAATTGTACTATCTTTGTGATGTGTTTATTTAATGTATGTATTTTCGCTAAACTACGATTATTGATATGTTTGTTTAGTTGATAAATTACATCCAATCACATATTTCGTTACATCATGAGAAGTATTTGAAGCATAGCATTTTGAAGCATTCATGTGAGAGGAGGTTGTCAGTAAGACTCAATCTCATATTTGGAAATGCTCGATATGTCTGCCTAACTGGGATTTGGTTGTCAAAGCTTCACGATATTAGTTCACTAGGCGAGCATAATTCAATGAATTGACGTGATGACGCCCGATGCCCGATGCATATTGCAGATTTATATTTGGAACTTAGTTAGCAAAATTATTTCAACAATATTACCAGAATAACTTGTTCTAAATCTTCTAAATTATCGCCAAAAATAATTTAGCTAAATATCACTTCCTAACCAACTGTATCGTTTTCCAGAACTAGTTTTTACACATTATATTATCATAGGTATATCATATTTCCAAGATAGGGTGAAATGGCGGAGGCGAAAAAAGGAAACTGACCTTGCTACCATAAGGCTAGGAGGAGAGAAAAAGAGATCAAGATCATAAACCAACTCAACCAAATACAAATAAAAAATAAATTTGAGATAGTTGCCAATAAAAATCGCCAAGTGAATCCTCTATGAAAACATACTCAGAAAGTGGTATTCGCCAAAATGATAAAAGTGAAATTCGGTTAGAAAGGAGATACCTTTCGAGGCCAACAATATTTGGCGGAAACAAAGTTTCCAAAGTCTCGCCTGAGGCGGTGTTATCGGAAAGCAATGATAATCACACTGACGTTACCGCATTAACGACTCCCACAGCTCTTTGTAACGCTTTTCAATCACTCGCCGACACGTACGAATGAAATGCGTTTTTGCAACTGCATTTCAATCGGGTTACTATAATACCTATACGGTTCGGTAAGCTTTTCACACGTCCGCTTCCTACATTCCGATTTTAACACGGTAATCTGTTCTGAGAAAATACTAGTTTTTTATGGCCATCTCATGATATTATACAATTTGGGTATCATAACTACATCGTAAAACCACATTAATTAATTATTCTGACTGATGACCTAGTGAAGGCAACCTAGGAAGGAAGGAGTCGGCTGGACGTGGGTGGCACAAGACCGATTATCGTGGCAATCTTTGTGGTATTGTGGCGTATGATGGTCAAACTTACTGTTTATCGTGCTATGCGTCACCCTCGCTCTTGCCTACTATTTAGAACATGTCGGCAACGAGGAAAAACGATAAACACGAGACCATAATATAAACCTACATTACTGAAAGACTTTCGATAGATATAATGATGATGATGATTTCATGACGACGCATATCTTTCAGAGTAGGTACAGCAGCAAGTTTTAATTGGTTAGTTACTGATTTTATAAGTAAATAGGTGCAGCAATCCCGTGCTATGCCAACGTTTCATTTACATTGATAATCGAGTTAACCGTGAAGCACTCGGAGAGGACAGGGATATCTGAACTAATCAAACAATTCGCATTGCATTAATTAGTGGATCGCTTCCTGCGGCATTGCGTCGATTTAAATACCCACTTCTCAATTTAAACTTAGTGACGGTTGTTGGCCAATTTGAATACTGAAAACATACTTAATTGAAATAGATATTTTAGTAAATTAATAATTCCAATGTTACTAAAATTTCAATGTGATAAGTATTCATTAACGTCATGCAGAAGTTAGCTTTTCTTGCGAACTAATTTAGTGCTCCTTACCGAGTGCACTTACCGAAAGTGTAATAAGTCTCAATTATGTCGTATAGATAAACTAGAAGTGCTTGGTATATTTTCGAAAGAAGGTTGTTTGGAAGGAGTTTTGATAAGGTATGCTTGACTAACACCGTTGGTACAGAAAGTAAAGGCACGTGAAGATTATGGGTCCTGCAGTTAGACGCCTTCATTTTTCGCAGACTAATAAAAATCATACCTGTAAAATATAAGACCTTGACCACATATCAAGAATACTAAATACTGTTCGTCAATAGAAAACGAAAAGAAAGTAAATAAACCTAAAAACTTGCATTATTATATTAGCTTCGTAATCACGCATTTTCAGAGCACAATATTGATCTTATTATTAATTTAAACTTTGAGTTCATATACATTTTTAGTTTAAATTATTGATAGTTATAAATTAGTGTTCAGTGCAGGGATCGGATACCGGTATTTTCAACCAAACCGGTTTTGCCTCTAGACGTCAAACCGAAATAATAGTGTTCTCGTTTTCGGTTACCGGTTTTTAAACGGTTAATATGAGAGAACTGTTCTTCAGCAGGTTTTGTTTTTGTTGAACGAAATTAACCGGTTTCTACGTCAGAGATGTCAATGTCAGAGATACAACGATGGCTCTGAGTTTTGACTAGGAATATGGAGGTACCGGGTTCGATCGTCGTAGTAGGCAAACTTTTTCCATATTTGCGTTTTATAATTTAGATACCGAGAAAAATCGTTTTAAGAATTCATTAATATGCATTGGACACTTTACTTTAAAGGTCATCATCATCATCATCAGCCTATGTACGTCCCACTGCTGAGCACAGGCCTCCTCTCATAAGAGGGTATGGGCAAGTCTCCACGCGGGCCCAGTGCGGATTGGAGGCTTCACATACACCTTTTGAATTTCTTCTCAGATGTAGGTATGCAGGTTTCCTCATGATGTTTTTCCTCACCGAAAAGCTATCGATAAATATCAAATGACATTCCATACATAAATTCCTAAAAACTCAGTGGTACGGACGGTGATCGAATCGACCCGACCACCGCCTGTTTGAAAGTCGAGTGCTTGAACGACTAGGCTACCGAAGCTTCTAAGGTCTTTCTTTAAAGGTCATTGGGTGTTATTGACCCGCTTTATGATTTTTCACGTACAGAGACCAAACTAGCTTTAAAATAGAGAATTAAATCATTTCCTTACCTATGTATCAACCAGGAAAAAAAAGTTATTCGACAGTTTGTGTCCGAGATAGTGTTTTAAATGTTTTTACTTTCAGCATTGTGTAATTCCGTAAACGGTTGTGACCTACTAGTCGT
>JALPQI010009048.1:0-42636 GCA_025490895.1 Thaumatotibia leucotreta
GCAAGTAGGTTTGCAGTAGTTTTTCAATTCTTTGTATTCATTGTGCATTGTGTGAGTTTGTCTATCTAGTCTTTCGGTTCTCCGCTCAATCTCTCAAAGGCTAGCTGGAAGAGATCCCTTATAGGGATAAGTTCGCCTTTGTACCTAAATTTCTGTATAACTGTTTTTGTAACATATTCTGTGTACAATAAAGTGATTTACTACTACTACTACTAGTACATGGACTGTCCATTAGCAAGCGGTAGCCTAAGTTTTTTTTTCTTTATTTGACTCACACCTGTTATCATGGTGGAACTGAACCTACCTCAGACTCGGTGAGGTAGTCAGGCGGCGAGGTCTGGCACTCCACCAGGCGATGGTCGTGCGCTCGTAACATGTCGTCTACGTTTAGAACTGCCACGAATTCCATGTTGGTAGCAAACAAGTACATGGACCGTCTATTAGCAAGCGGTAGCCTAAGTTTTTTTTTCTTTATTTGACTCGCACCTGTAGTGTTATTCACTAAGGAAACCGCCTTGCTGCCAGCGCTGTGTCAGTGCTGCGGCAGCGTCGAGCCTAAAAATGGTATTCACTAATGTACTTTAAACGACACTAGTGCTCGGCGACGAATGCGGCGTCAGCTGGAACTACATTGCGTCGAAAGTTTGACGTTTAATGTATGAACTTCGTATTCTCTAACGAAAAACAGCGACGAACTCGCCCACAACCTCGCTCACAGCCTCGATTCCTAATGTCAAATCAAACAGTTAGGATTTTAGACAAGGCTGTCTCGACATCGAGCTCGTTGACGAACGCAGCGTCGAATGTGTGAATAAGAGAATAGCATAGCTGGAGCGGAAGCACGTTTCAAGTTCTTTAACTATTTATAGCGCGTAGTTCCACGAGGGAAGCAGGGGGCTATACGTAATTAAAGGACTTTCCTATGATTCGATACAAAACAAAATACAGGCGGCGAGCCTAACCAAACTAGGAAAAATCTTAATAGCGCGATGTACGATTTCCAGCGGAGCAGTACAGCGCCATCTAGGAGGAAGTTCGGTCCCTATTCTAGTAGTACCGGTATTCGCCATTAAATGGCGCTCGTAGTAGGCGTGTTCGTAATTGGTGGTGTTACATTATTTATTTATAACATACCTCAGACTCGGTGAGATAGTCAGGCGGCGAGGTCTGGCACTCCACCAGGCGATGGTCGTGCGCTCGTAACATGTCGTCTACGTTTAGAACCGGCACGAATTCGTCTTTGCCGAATGCCTGCAAACGTTCGCTAGTTAATACCATACTCAGAAAGAGATACCTTTAAGGTCTCTGCCCACTAGACCGTAGCATACCATGACCGTAGCATGAACGTATCAGACAAAAAAATATTCTTTGTATGGAGAAGTATGAGACTATGCCCACTAGGACGTTCCGTCGCCGGCCAACACCGTCGCGTGCCATGCACGGACCGGCAAGAATTGTCGGCGAGAATATTTTGCCGGCCCCGACACGCTACGTGCATGGCACGCAACGTTGCCGGTACGGTGTGCGCAGGCGGCGAAACGGTGAGCATACGGGTTCTATTTACATTTTTGTATTGTATTTACAATTTTTATCCAAAACTCTCCAAATTTTTCACTTTTGATAGTGAGTAATAATTTTCTTATGGCGAGACAACGGAAAAAATATAATCAGCATCGCTATTTTCTGAAAAATAACTTACTTAATTGATTAATTAAGCCCGCAAACCGAAGATTTTCATCGAGATTGAAAAATATTACTTCGTTTCTTACAAACAAAATAATTAAAAGAAATATCAATTTTGAAACAGTCATATAACTAAACGAATTTATCCAGATAGATTGCACAATTTGTTTCTTTTTTTACATTTATCCAGATAGATTGCACGATTTGTTTCTTTTTTTACATGGTAAGAACCATGCTTTTGATGTGGCTTTCTAAAATAAATTTTATTGGTTTTAGATTTTTATTACAATATGTACATAAAATCGATATCTTTTTTTTCTAAAAACCTATGCTCTTTAGCAGCTGCTTCATTGTTATTTAAAATCAATTATTGTTCCAAAACTACTAGAAGATGTAAAAATAATCAAACAAAACCAGTACTTGACGGAGTCACATTGACAATCATGACAAGAATATATGTACTCTCATAATATAGACAATATATTTACCAATTCCAAGAAGTTTTAGTTTAATATCATAGATTACACTTATCGGTGTCTAGGTTACCTAGACAATGATAAGTGCAATTTAATACTTTAATAATATTAATGATAAATAAACACATTCCGCCATATAAATGTATAAGTAGCATAACTGACGATTCGAAAGTGCTTGTTGCTAAGCCTACTCAATAAATAATTTTTTACTCTGACTTGACTCAGTAACAACTCTATTAGGTACTTCAATGGATTTCGATCGCAGTTTAGGATGTCTGCTCAGAAAAATAGGTGTAGAAATAAACTCCTAGGAAAATACTAGCACAGCGATAGTAGGGCGCGAAAACAATTTGCAACTGATAAAACTGTGACAATGGAACGATAACGACGGATATGAATCGCTCATACTACGGGGATGATACGTAATTGCGACGCGGATGATACGTGGTTGATACGCGGATGCAACGGTCACTAAACGGGCTTAGCACGGACATGAAACGATGTACACACGTTATAGTGGGCATAGTAGTCCGTGTCGTCTCACATTCCGTGTCTGATACGTTCATGCTACGGTCATGGTATGCTACGGTCTAGTGGGCAGAGACCTTTATGGCTCCCACTATGAATAAGTTATAGCGCACGCAAATTGTTTGCTGAGATCGCGAAACGTCTGGTTGATGTAACTTAAAGACCGAAGAGCTGGCGACTTCCTCGCACAACGCATCAGTATTGCGATACAGCGAGGAAATGCCGCCAGCATCCTCGGTACAATGCCACAAGGGCCAATCTTAGATATAGGTTAGGTTAAGTAGATTAGTTAGATTTAATCTATGTACATAAGTTGTAGTTTTGAAAATAAATATATTTAAAAAAGTTATACATAATATATATTACATGAATATGTTACATATATGTACAGCGTGATTTGCTCACAAAATTAGCAGTTAATTTTAAACTCTGGGTATTTTGGCAAAATAAAAAAAAATAAAAAAAATGATCAGTCTTCGTCAAAGACAACCATGTTTGACACTGGTCTCACGGCGAGCTACAGCTATCACCACCGAGCGAGTATCGCCGTGTCTCTTTTTTAACACGGGAGTGCGTATCTTTAATTCGTATTTATAGCCCATAGTTCATAGGTTAATATTTAGCTCGCTGTGAGACCAGTGCCTAAATGGTTCTAACGATGTATACTAACTTCTTTTTAAAGCTTTGGATAAGTCTTCCAATCACCCCCTATATTTCTAATAATTGTTCAAACCCTTCATTTTTATATAAGGTGTCCAGTTACTGGAGACTGGCCAGTTACTAGCAATATACCCTATAAAAACAATAAACATTACCGATCACTCATTACCCTGTTAGCTTAAAAGGGTCAAACGCAAACCCATGTTCGGAGTCTTTCCGGTGGACAATCTAAAAGTTAAGGCCTATAAAGCTTGATTTTCTTATGAAAGCCTTATCTTCATTAAGATGTCCTCCTTTTACATTGCTTTGTATGATAAAAATCACAGGCTATTAACTATCGACCACAGGAAAGAAAAAGTGCGTGTTCCGCTGAACTGTAGAGCCCCTCTTTCCTGTGGCCAATAGTAAGCAACTGGTAGGAGTGTAGTCGTGATTTTTATCATACAATTCAATAGGAAAGGAGTGCCTTTAAATGACAATAAGGGTTTAATAAGAAAATTAACTCTCATAGCCCTTAACTTTTAAAATGTCCACCGGAAAGACTCGTAACATGATTTTAAGTTTGACCCAAAAACTCATAAAATAGTAAATAACTAACCTGCCAATGCATGACCTCCGTATACCCAGCGTCGACCAAAGTGTTGCCAGTATAACTGAAGGTCTCAGTGCCGACTTTGAACGTGATGGTCGTACAGAGGTACTTGCAGTCGCGCGACAAGGTCGCGATAAAATGTCGCGTCACGTAGTCGTAGATACGCCACATGTCTCCTTCTAGTTCGGATTCAGCTGTCGATAAGAAAATAAGTTTTGAAGCTAACACAGTCATTTACATTATTAACATACCTGGGATAACTCGGGGCATTTATACGAAAGTGATGTAGAAAATATTTTATCGACTAAAAATATATCGATGTTACTGTAAATGACAACATCAAAATGTTATTCGACATAATAGTACATTACTATAGAGGACGGGAAACGAAGGGTTACAGGCCAAGTAGATATATCTGGCCGAAGGAACTGAGGCCAGATAGGAATACGCGGCCTGTAACCCTGTTTCTCGCCGAGATTTGTATAGTGCTTTTCTCAAACTTGCCATGAAATAAAACGAACAGATTTCGCCGAACCATACTATTTGATTTGTAAATAAACCAATAGTACAGTATCTTACAACATTAAAAAAAAAACATTCGCGCCTAACTTTTTTTTTAAATCTGTTTGAGGTATCTTTTTACCTGGTGGTATACAGTGTGTTACCATGACCCAGGCTTTTACGAAAATGGGTAATAATACGCATTACTGGCAATCGTTTTCAAGTATTAAGAGTTGACAAATATTTAAATTAATTGTATAATTATTTTTATTTCGTTCGAACGATCAATGTAACGCGTGTACTGCTTAGTTGTCAAACGTTGCGAGTGGCTGCGATCTGTCATTGTCAAGTGCCAATTAACGATTTACTTTGAAGTACATTGCTTCTCAATTAACTTTTCTTGGAAAGTTAATTACTTTTAAAATTAGGATTTTTAAACAAATAATGCACATGGTTTGGCTAAGAATCTGCATCTCAATCCTCGGTTCAAATAAAAGCCTGCATCATGTTAACACACTGTAGACATTAGTTCTTAGGTTATTTTTTTTTCTGTGGCTGAATGTCAAGACATAGTGTCACAATTTGACGTTTCAAAACAAAAGACAGTTTGTTTGCAGTCCTAGGTGTGAAATAAATACATGAAATCTCTTTACATGATTTTTTATGTGATATGTGTTGTGTGATAGTTCAATTATTGATGGTTTAATTGTTATTGTAATGAAGCTTTTATTGTAATTTTTGACATTATTTTTATTATGTTTTAAATTTAAACGATAATTAGGTAAACAATATTTTTCTATTAAGATGTCGATGTGTGTATTATAATATACTATGAAAATTTTGCATGCCATTATAATGGTGAATTGTGCTGAACTGTATTACCTGTTTTTATGTCATCTGCATTTCTTTGTAATTACCATAATTCTAAGCAAATAAAAATATGACTATGACTATGACTATGACTACATATCATCTTAGCATATGCCACCGGATACATAGTATTTCCGGGTTTAATTTAAAGTAAGTAACATCAACATTCCGTTGCAAGTTTGAGAAAATAAATATTACGTACTTACTCCTCAATTAAAATAAAAAATGAATTTAAAACTGGTATTTACGCGTTTCTTTTAAAATAGTTTTGTTTTTACTATAACTTGCCCCCAGTTATCCCAGGTATGATTATTAAAGTTAAGACTGGGCCACACAGGATGCGTGTGCAACATATGCACGTGCACGTATGCGTTGTATCGTAGATGGCACACCGCTTGCACGACACGCACACGTGCAAGCCACGCAAGCGGTGTGCTATCTAATATGACATTTACATACACTACAACGGGCACGCCACGCACACGCGTACGTGCTGTATGAATTCGGCTTGGCCTATAGCTCTGTCCATAGAGCTTGTGCGGAAATTGAAGGCATTGGTAATCAAAGCGAGTCCAGAAATCACACATACCTTCACTTTCCGAAGCAACTCTAATTAAACAAGGATTTCACAGCATCGGTGGCTTTATGCGAAAAACTCAGGCCTGTTTGCGCCATTCGCCGTTAAAATAGTACGACACAAGTGCGAAATATATGAAATTCGAATCGAGTGGCGATGGTTTAAAACACGACCGATAGGGAGTGTTTTAAATCGACACGAGTTACGAATTTCGTTTTTGCACGTGTCTCGTAAGACGTTTTTTAGTACAGATGGCCATCCGAAGTTTTGGACCTGACGTAAAATGACATACTTCTCGCACTAGAGCACAGAATATATAAAGTACAGAAGCTTCACTGCTTTGATGTTCACAAATGCCGGCTTTTTATGTGCCTACACAATTCTTATTACCAAACAAAACGGCGCGCGAGGAGACGCGAGCAGCTGAAATGGGCCGTATTGCGTGGCGGAAAGGTCGCTTATAAGCCGCACACCGTCGAAAACAGGGTTGTCAATTATTGAAAACTAATAAAATAATGAACAGCGCTATGAGGCGTCTGACAAATACATTACTGCAATGATATCTACGGCGTTAATAGCATTCGTCTTGATAGCTAATTGAACAATTTAGTTCATGCGTAATTATAGAATTTACCTACGCATTTCATACACGCGATTCAAAAATATTTGTCTCAACTTGGGCGGCACCTTCTTTGTGCTTCGGCCGCGCATGCCCGGGCGGCATTGTTTGAGGTGTGAGTGAGATAGTAACACGACTTTGCTAACTTTAGGTGAATATCCATCCAAATAATCCTGATAATAACACAAACATTCTAAAAATATCTGTAGACAGGTATGTGAGGTGTGCAGAAATTATTATATCTGCTTAATGCATTTAAAAAGAAAGAATTACGTTAGGTACCTACGCATTAATTACAAAAGCAGCATAAAATAACTAATGGTTTAATCACAATCGTAAGGCAGACGTAACACGGTATTTTCTCTTATACTATGTACCTATTTGATATTATGGGAATAAAGTTAGACAACCAAATAATATGTTAGGACAAAAGGCGCGAAATTCAATAGTAGTATGAGACAACGAAGTTCTTACATTATTTAAATGTGCCGCTTTTCTACCGACAAATTTGTCCGAAAATAAACCGTTTTGTCTGCAATTGACTCGAGTTTCTGAGAATTTAATTTACCTACTACGAATGTAGGTAATAAGTATACCTATAAGTGTTCCTTACTTTTTAGTATCTCTCAAACGCATCGGCTGTGCGAAAAACGCATCATGAAAATTAACATTATTATTATTGCAACATGCTGCTATGCAGTATATTTTCAGCATTTTCATTTAAGATGCACATGTGTAAAATAATCCTAATATTTGCAAGCGATATATTTCGCGATACGTGACGAGCTAGCGTTGTAAATTTAAACGTGCGTTCCGAGACAGCGCGCGCCAACCATTGAATAGACCACGGAGACGGGGCGCTCTGCATGTACTTGTAGCCGCGCGACGGAATCGCGGAGTGACACCCCCTTGACTAGAGCCTAAAAACCATCTGTACTAAAATAGTACATTTCCTAACTAGTGCGGGGAAACTTTTTTTCGGCGAGGGTGAAAGTTGGAGCCCGAGTGAATGAGGGCGACAATCACCCGAGTTAAAAAAAAGTTTTTGCACGTGTAAGGGACGATTATTAAATTATTACAAGTGCGTCAAAAAGAGAAATTACCGCGCGCGAAGCGTGCGCAAATTTTCGTTTTTGCGCACTAGTTAGGAAAAAGTATTTAGTACACTATTCGTTAGTACCTAAAAACTCGTATTCACGCACTTTTATGGCTATTTATTAAATCATTAATTCATTAGTATTAACGTAACAATATATCTGCGCACATGTTTCACGATATGTGTCAAAGACGTCAAATGCTATGGGAATTCGACCATATTTGTTTTTTTTTAATTCTACTGACTATTGGTACGATTTCAAACGGGGTACATTTAGGCTACGTTCACACGGCGACTATTCGATTCGATATTTTCTCGCATACGGTTTTACCGTATACGGGACGGCTGTTCACACGGTGCGCAGTCGATTCGTTTTTTTCACGTATTCGGTCTCCCCGTATACGTGATAGCCGTTCACACGGCGTTATATCGCATATCGATGCAACTTGCCGCCAAAACATTCAGTCCTTTAGCACACGCCGGCATGGATCCCCGTATTCCAATTCTTTTATATTGGTATTTGAGGAGGAAGTATCGGCGCCCGAGAAAATATTGGGTCCATCCTTTATTAAAAACGGGATTTCGCCGAGAAAGAAGATTTGCATCGTTTTTTCAAGAGCTCAGAAATGATGAACGTGTCTTTTTTAATTATTTTCGAATGTCAATAAGCAGCTTTGACAATTTATTATCAAGATTGGACCAGACCACCTTGCCACTTACTAACACCAACATGAGAATACACACAACTGCCGGCCTGCCCTCGCCACGTGTGTCTCGTATACGAGAAACCACTTTGGCCGTGTGAACTTCTCAACGTTATGTTAAGCGCCACTGAGTATCGCATTCGATAATATCGGGTAGAGAATCTCGCATTCCCGGTGGTAAGACCCTACGGTATACGGCAATAAATATGTCTCGAATACGCGAATTTCTCGTATAGACGCCGTGTGAACGATTTTAAAAATTGCCATACAAATTTGGGTGTCACTACGATATCCGATAAAATCACGTATACGGTATACGAGAAAAATGACGCCGTGTGAACGTAGCCTTACCATGTAAATAGTTACGCGTGTTTTGAAGTAACTCCGTGAAGATGGCATGTGTGTGTGTGTGTGTATACTTACTGGCAGCCCGCATGGGCGTGATGGGCGGGTGATCGCCGGCGTCGTGGCCCTTCTTCGGTTTGTTGATGCCGGCCGCGACCAGCGCGCGGACCTCGGCGCCCCACTTGTTCGAATTCTGCTGTTGTCGAAGAGTGCCCCTGGAGTAATAACCATTATTTTTTCTCAAACTTGCTACGGAATGTTGATGTTACTTACTTTAAATTAAACCCGGAAATACTATATATCTGGTGTCATGTGTTAAGATGATATGTAAAGAGATTTCATGTATTTATTTCACACCTAGGACTGCAAACAAATTGTCTTTTGTTTTGAAACGTCAAATTGTGACACTAGGTCTTGACATTCAGCCACAAAAAAAAAACCTTAGAACTAATGTCTATACCACCAGTTAAAAAGATACCTCAAACAGATTTAAAAAAATTGGCGCGAATGTTTTTTTTTTTAATGTTTTACGATACTGTACTATTGGTTTATTTACAAATTAAATAGTATGGTTCGGCGAAATCAGTTCCTTTTATTTCATGGCAAGTTTCAGAAAAGCACTATACAAATCTCGGCGAGAAACAGGGTTACAGGCCGTGTATTCCTATCTGGCCTCAGTTCCTTCGGCCAGATATATCTACTTGGCCTGTAACCCTTCGTTTCCCGTCCTCTATAGTAATGTACTATTAATGGAATAGTAGGCAAACGAGCAGACTTAACACCCGCAAATGCGTTGCCGTAAAAGACAATAACAGATATAGTCAGGGCCCTTAATATTCACGGCTACGAACAAATAAAACATGGAAGCCGCACGCCATATTAAATTGCCTTTCAAAAACGGTCCTGAATTTTAGTTGACAAGTGTCCCCCTCTTCAATGCATCACGGTAATGGGTGTCAATATCAACAAATAAAAACTTTAGCCGCCATTTAAAAATAGATTTGATTGGTCCATCAAAGTTTTGATTGGCTATATTCTATAAGCAGTTGTCAAAGATGTTGCGCCGAAATATGCGCGGTGTTAAGAAAAGCGCTATGTCCTGCCCATCTTGGCACAATTGAACAATTGGTTTTGGGGGCATTTTTGAGCTGGCGTTAGACGTCCATGTTATATATTGTCGCAGATTCACGGCTACCATCCGAACCTCGAAATAGCTCAATATCTTAAAATATTTTACACTCTTTATGTAGTATTCGACATTTTATGTAACTATTGACATCATATTTTTTAATTACTCCATTAACAAAAAAATTATAAACCGAAGAACGAAAAAGAACGCAATTCGAACCGTTATTTTGTATTGTCAACCATAATCACTTTTTAAAATACTTTTAAACATTTCCAGTAATTTTTATCGTAGCAACAATTTGACAAAATATTTTACTGATACTAAAGTAAGCAGTAAGCACAACTTACATCAAGTCGAAATTTTCAGAATAGCTCGTGGTCTCAGTACGAGGATATGAGATGTAACCTTGAGTATACAAACGCTCAGCCACCTGAAATTAAACAAAATATACCCATCAATAGGGTTTCATAATTAATAAGTAGTATCATTATTATCGGCCGTGTTGTGGCGGCAGTAAGAATACATTTGTCACCACCCCAACTCCTCCTGCGCGGGTGTTGTAAGAGTCGACTAAGGGATTGAAGTGTCACTGACCATTATTTGATAAAACATTAACATCAGGAATGACGAGATCCGCAGAAGAACGAAAGTGACTGACATAGCCCGAAGAATCGCCAGGTTGAAGTGGCAGTGGGCTGGCCATATTGCCCGGAGGACCGATGACCGGTGGGGTCGGCGGGTTCTCGAGTGGCGACCACGCACTGGACGGCGCAGCGTGGGAAGGCCCCCACAAGATGGAGCGACGACCTGGTAAAGGTTGCGGGTGTCCAATGGATGCGGACAGCTCACGACCGATCTTTGTGGAACTCTCTGGGGGAGGCCTATGTCCAGCAGTGGACGTCAATTGGCTGATGATGATGATGATGATGGGCAGCAGCGTCATTATAGTGGACACATTACTGCGATCGCCAATCCGCTTGCCCAGCGTGGTGATTATGGGCATTTGCCTCCTAATGCGTCTATACGCATAGTTAATAGGAGAGACCAAAGTCCAGCAGTGGACTATCATAGACTGATGGTGATGATGATGATCATTATTATTACGCCAGCCTCACTCCACTAGTCCATTGCTGGACGTAGGCATCTCTATCAACTATGCGTATGGACCCATTAGACCTCCTAATGCGCTAAGTGCCCATAAGTGTCAGCACATTCTAGCGGAATGCATTATGTATGCAGCGGCAAGACATAACATGTTTTTTTTTATAAATTTTTAGGGTTCCGTAGCCAAATTGGCAAAAACGGAACCGTTATAGATTCGTCATGTCCGTCTGTCCGTCTGTCACAGCCGATTTACTCAGAAACTATAAATGCTACAGTAACGAAATTTGGTAAGGATATGTGTTGTATGAACCGCTACAGGAATATGATACTAAATTGTAAAAAAAACCATTGGGGAAGGGGCCCTCCATACATGTAACTGAAGGATAGAATTTTTTTTTAGTTGTATATAAGCGTGTGGGGTATTAATAGAAAGGTCTTTGAAAATGATATACGAGTAAAGGTTTATAAATCTCATTTTTATTTAAGCAAATCGTTTTCGAGATATCAGCTCTCAAAGTCTGAAAAATGTGTCCCCCCCCCTCTATTTTTTAAACTACGCGATATAAAATTCTAAAAAAAATATATGATATGCACATTAATAAACTCTATCAACAATTTTTAGTTTGATTAAATTATCTCCTATTGTTTTTGAGGTAGGTTGATTTAACTGTATTTTTTTAATAATAAATTGATAATGGTACGGAACCCTTCGCGAGCGAGTCCGACTCGTACTTGGCCGGTTTTATTTTTATAATTTTTGAGTTATAGAAGTGACTCAACCGGTCCTCGCTAGAAATACGGGCGGCTGGTTGGCCTTTTATTTAATTGAAGATAGCTATAAATTAGCTGGTAAGTTTTGAGTGGGTTACTGTTTTGTTGTATTGGTTACTGGTCCCCGCTATTTAGTACTTGTCCGTCGGTATATCCCAGTTTGTTACTGCTAATGTGCAGTAATGTTTAGAGGGTAAACTGGTGACTATGAGTTATGAGTGAGACATAACATGTTTGGCAGGAATAGGTTTGAGGAGAAACAAGTCAGGGACGTCGACCTTAGGGATGTCATGTTCTGCAAGAAAACAAGGAGGCTAGAAGAAAGTAATGGGGGAATGCAGCCGGGACAACTCCAACGATGGGAATTGAGGTGAATCATCATCATCATCATATCAGCCGAAAGACTTCCACTGCTGAACATAGGCCTCCCCCAAAGACTGCTACAATGACCGGTCCTGCACCCGCATCCAGCGGACTCCTGCGACCTTCACCAGGTCATCAGTTCAGTCCACCTTGCGGGGGCCTACCCGCGCTACGCCTTCCGGTACGTGGCCGCCACTCAAGAACCTTCCCGCCCCAACGGCCATCGGTTCTAATGTACTTCCCGCCACAATGGGCCTCATAAGAAGGCTCAAAGTCACCCAAAGGGCAATGGAGAGGGCTATGCTAGGAGTCTCTCTGCGTGACTGGGGTGAATAAGCACATCAAATGCTCAACAGCCCGCTTGATTTCGGCCGAACATAAAATAACGCTTATTTTGTTTGTACCTGCATGGCTTGGTGCGGAGACATCCCTAGGCCTGCGCTGGCTACTCTCATGAGTTCCACAGTGTTCAGTGCAGTGGGTCTTGCCTTCACTTTTTCTTTCGCTTGAACTTGTATTACCCTATACAAAGAAGAAAAATTCTAACAATATACAGTCCCATAAATAATGGATCACCCTGACACCCGAGGTAAATTGGCAATATCTCGAAAACCGTCCAACTTTTACTAAGGTCATGTTATGTTGGTTAGGTACCTCTTGGGTCGACTTACCTCGGGTGTCAGGATGATCCATTATTTATGAGACACCCTGAATAGAAGAGACGTAATAACTATATTTACATTTAAACTGTTAAACTCACAAGTATTTAGTCACTACGCGCAACATGTTTCGTAGTACCTAGGTCTCCATTATTAGAGTAATTAATAGAGTACGCGCCGCTCTCGCGAGGCGTGAACGTGGGCTCAGTGCTTGATAATGAAGACCTGGCCTGCTACCGCGAACATCGAAGTTCGCAAATTGCGGGGATTTGTCTCTGTCACTCCAACGAAGGCGTCATTAGAGTGACAGAGAAAAATCCCCGAAATTTGCGAACTTCGATGTTCGCGGTAGCAGGCCTGGTCTCTTCGAAACATGTCACGCGTAGTGAATTATAAAAAAAATATTATTTTCTATAGTATTTATTGAAAAGATCAATATTTTTTGGTGTATTAAAAGTGTTTGATGGGTACATATTTTTTAATGAAAAATTTGTTTTATTTTTTTAAATTTCGTACTCTGCAAACGGTGTGGCCATGATGTGACGTCATAGGATCTTAAACTAACTTCATTTCGAATCTTATACGAGTGAAATTCGCCATGGACATGTAGGCATGTAGCTTTGCTGTGACATTGACATAACATAAGTGACATGTCAAATGTTTGTTTTCAGTTTGAGTGACGTCACACCACAGATAATCTAAGCATTAACATGGCTAGTATCGTTTTCGCCCGGTAACGAAAGTTTAAATTTTATTCGCCCGGTAACGAAAGTTTAAATTTTAAGTTATAATTTTGCGGTTTTCTAGGTCGTGAAAAAATATATTTATATTTTTTTCCGTTAATCAGATATTGATTAATAATATAAAACCAACTTTAAAAATGGGTCAAGTAGTCTATTATACTTACTGGGCTTCTTTTATCTCCTTTATTCCAGACAAGAACATATTAGCAATGTCTTTATCAAAGCTCCGTATTCTCTTCCATTCTAGAGGCAGTTCCCTGCCCTCAGAGGTGGAAGCAGTTACACGCAACACCCAGTATGTCTCTGGTTTGAATGTCTGGATCTCATCGTGACGTTGGACACAGAAACCGAGAGTAGGGGTCTGACATGGCCCGTAAGAAATGAGAGATGCGTCTAAATCGCCGTATCTGCCTGGAATTAGAAATTAATTTATAATAAATGGAACATTACCAAAACCAGACTTTAATATTTTTACTAAATAATTACATACCATGTGCCCATGAGGTAAGGGAAAAAATTCAACAGCGGATTTCTGACCCAATTTAAAGTTAAAAATGTCATATGAAGTTTTCTGAATTCAGTCTATTTTAAGGGAAAATTTGATTTCTTCTTAAAACTGTTTTAGACTGTTACGCTATGATAAACGCATTTTCGTCGGGTTAAAGGCAGAACCAACTATTTCCTTGAAGTTGGTTTTGACAAATCGTATTTTATGTCAGTGGCATAGAACACTATTTGCCAAAAGATGTTTTACCGAAATAGTGGGTTCTGCCTTTAAACCGGCGTTTTACGAAACGTTTTTGTCACCATGTTAGTCTTGTCACACTTAATTCACAGACATCAAATGAACAAAAATATCTTTAATTTAATTACATAGCAAATGTAAAAAAAAACTTTAAAATGCATTTTTTGCGATAGTTTGATTAATACAATCCTTTTTTTGTGTATTAAGGCATTCAAAACATCAAATAAAAGTAAAACATAAAAAAAATTATCTTTGCAAATTTGACCAAAACTCATTTAAACTGTTTTGCTTTTTCCCTTTCCTCATGGGCTCCTTGTATAGGTATCTGGTCTACGTTTTTATTTTGATCATACCTTGAAAGTATTTGGTTTGGAACCGTGTGAATGCACAGCCAATACGCAAATCTAACTCCTGCCGGGCATCAACACTGCGAGACTCATTTTCATTGGGCCGGACAAGGTTCAGCATGGCTGCTTTGATGTCCTTATCCGTAATAGCTGAGAACCTTGCCCTGTAGGTTACTTGAGGAGAATAGACGTCACCTTTCATGTATGGTTGCACACAACTCATAACCTGTAAATAAAATTTGTTATATTTTTCATATTAGATTCTACTCGGGAGTTTCTTGACTGCATGCCACTATCAACATTTGTACTGAATACATTAACCCATAATTCAACAGAAATAAGGGATGGTTGTGTATTCAAGCCTCAATAGTATCAAATAATTCTAGTAGGAAAAAAAATACAAAAAGTGGATCAAAGATTAATTAAGGGTTAAGTAATGTCAATCTATTGGAACCCTGTCAAAGTGACACTATAAATAAAATTTCATACTATTTGACATGCTGACAAGGTTCTAGAGTAGCCTAGGGTTCCAATTGGTTGTACATGGTAAAAAAACAATGATATAAGAGTAAACAAACCTCAAAACAAATATTCTCTCCCTCTTTGTCACAATCCAACCACAAGACAAGGTAGTCACAGCCTCTAGACTCCTGGGCTAGAAAAGCTGGTATCCGCAAACGCGGCATCGCTTCCTTTTTCTCTGTGGTACAACTGAACAGCTCCACTGGATCTACCTTATCCCAGTTGTTATATTTGCCAGTAAAATCCAAACTCATAACGTGACCACAAACAGAAGTCATTTTATAATGAACTGGCTCGTTTTTGAAGGTACCATTCCATTCGTGAACGGCGCACGCATTATTTGATCCTATAAAATGTCAAATTTATTACAAAATTGCTGGACAATTTAAGGAGCGTATAAATAAAATAGAGACAAATACCTTTATTAGTAGTACATTTTCCATTACTCAGTATATTAGCTAAGTTCTGGGCCAATGACGGCTTTTCAGCCACCATTAATACGGACTTCATTGTGTATTGATTATATAAATACGAGTTTTCACATGGGAATTTGTATACAAAATGCTGCAATTTTGCCGACACGCCGACCTCACTCAAGATCCGGCAGATCCGCCATCGCCATAATTTCGTTTTGACTTTTGTTTGACGTAACGAAGGTATTTTTTCTTAGTTTGTTTACCAATGGTTAATCGTAATGCTATCTACGATGGAAAAATTAAAATTTTCTGGAATTTTCTGGGGACCGATCTCAATACACAATACAATTTCAAATAAATATTAATGTGCACATTTTGTTGATTATATTTATTTTTATATATACAAAACGATGTGGGATAATGAAGGTGTTTTTTTAATGTACTGAAGAATATTTTAATATAGCAACATAAACATAATATTGACATTTTAGATCTAACGTTCTGAAACTTTTAGTGATTTGACTACTTCAAAAGATTATGAATAGAATTTCTATCTATAAAAATAATTAAAGATGGGAATATTAAATATAAACCTTTTAAAAATTGACGTGTAATACGTTTTAGCTGAAACGATTTCTTTAGTTTTTCTAAATGTCTGACTTTTAACTACTAAATAATGCATAATTGCAATTTGAACGACCTTGCACCATCCCATCCCCAAGTACACTGAATGTCGAGGTGTTTGGCCGATTATTGTATGTCGTGTATGCAAGAGATTCAGAGATTATAATTTCTTTGTTAAACCTATAACCTGTAATAATTTGTACGGAATCACTTGTGAGCTTTTAGGCTCAAATAATTGTTCAAGTTCAAGCAGTAAATACCGATTTGCCGCATGTTCGACGACGATAACAAAATGGTACGTGAACATTCGTGACGATTGTGATTGTGTGTAGTTTATTTATGTAACTTATTTGCGTTCATTATGTGACGTGAAAAGGTTAATATTTTACAGAACCATCCTCAAGGGGATAATATATGCCCGCCGGCTCATTTAAGAGTCATACTGCCAGCCTCTATGGACTCCAATATGCAGCAGCATTTTATCGATATGAGTGAGTATTTACGAGTTTATTTGTGTTTTTCTTATCAATGTTTTAGTACTTAAATTGATAAAGGTATAGATTTTGTAGCTCTACACGTTAGATGTGTATTAGATATGAGTCAAATGTGTTTAAAAACATATTGTCCTTCATGTTTAATAAGTATTTATAGTAATAAAATCTGCAGTACTTCTAGTTAGCGTAATGTTATGAAAACAACTCTTTGCTCTTAAGTTGTGGTTAAAAATCACATGATGTCATGGGAAAAAAATACTGAAATACTTGAATGTCAACATTGTTGTCAAGTAATTCTAATTTCATGCAAGTCCTTGAACATTGATAGCTGCAGTACTATAATATTGATTGGTGAAGTGCTTGAGAGACTAACATCTCTTGCTATAGTGGGAACACTAATGTAGGACTTGAAGTTATATGTTTCTTGCAGTTAATGTTTGCAAGCTGTATGTTAAGGGCAATATGGCATAATTCGGCATTTTCATCAGAAATTGTTGTTTACTTCCTTATCTACAAGAAAAAAAAATAGTCACTTTGTTATCATCAATTCAAAACAAAACCCATTAAAATGATAACATAATTAATTTTATTTGAAAAATACTTAGTAAATATATTAAATGTTTTCATGTTATTTCACTCACATAACTATTACAAACAAAAGTATATTGTGAATTTTTGAGTTGCTCATTAGCAGCAATGCTGCAACAGTTAAATTCACACTAATGATGCTTAATTTAGTTACAAAAAAGTGCAGTTCAGTTGTTACACTACATTGATGCCTATGTGAAAAATATCACCACTGTCCATACACTAGAAATAAAAGAAAGAAAGAAAAAACATTTATTTGTGACACATCGGTAAACACTAAATAAAAATGAATATAAAAAATATGCTATTGTGCCACAAAATGGACTCCAATTCAGCTTATTGCTGGGCTGTAATGTAATCACAGCCCAGCGCTGGTCTTCCATTGGAGCCATTAGTGAGGTCACAAGTCATCGATGATCATTCAGATTTGTATGAGAATCAAATCATTATAATGTGACACCTCCAGCTTTTTAAGCAGATCACTATAGACTGAGCTATGGAATCAGTCAATGAAATAAATTGTGACAATTGTTCTGAATTAGTGGACATTTTTAATGAGTCATTCTTATATTTCTCTTGATAGTAGTCATAATAACAACTAATAATATTCTGTCACATGATGTAGGTCTGTCTGAACAATGATCAATTAACGGAGCCATGAACTGTATGTGTTAAGATATGCACTTTGGATCTGTTATGAGCTAGTCACGGAAATAAGGCTGCAATTAATGTAGCAACAATACAACATGTGTTGATTGCAAAAAAAAATGGTACATAGTCAAAGGCATAATAAAAACAAAATTTAACATCACAATTTTTGTGTTAGTATGTGAAATTATGTCTAACAACATTTGGGAAATTTGTGTGATAGCTAATTATAGTAATGATGTGCTTATTTACCACCAAGCATTTTACTTAGGCTCTATTCATTGTAAACATTTTCTGTGGCTAGCTCTTAGACCAGCCATTTATTTGGCTGAAATTAGTACTTTTATGACAGCCAATTAGGATAGGATTGAGAACAGCTTTAATGCTAAGTACAGTACAATGTAATAAACGATTCCTAACTTAACAATCCGCTAAGTATTGTTTGCTCCTTTTGCTCTTATGGACATATTGATAAGATGGAAAGGGAAAAACAATACTTAACACTTGCTAAGTTGGTAGACGTTTATGAATAAGCGGATTAGACTTTCTCAGGTTTATTATTCATTAGACATCACATTATTCATAAACGTTTGCTAACTTAACAAGCCGCTAATAATTTTTTATTCCTTTTGCTGTTATGGACACTTGTTAAGACCGAAAGGGGCAAACAATTATTAGCGGCTTGTTAAGTTAGCAAACGTTTATGAATACGGGTTACTTTTTATGATATCGGTTTACAAGAATAATTACCCTGGTTCCTGCACTAGTTCCTATATTATATAAATATCTGTTCATTGTCGTAAGATTATTTAAATATTATGTATAATACAATCCACTACGTTATAACTTGCCGTGTGGTGACGGCAGTAAGAATACATTTGTCACCACCCCAACTCCTCCTGTGGGTGTCGTAAGAGTCGACTAAGGGATTGAAGTGTCACTGACTATTATTTGATAAAAGATTGATGATGAGCAGCAGCGTCATCAATCATCATAGTGGACACATTACTGCGATCGCCAATCCGCTTGCCCAGCGTGGCGATTATGGGTATTTACCTCCTAATGCATCTATACGCATAGTTAATAGGAGAGGCCTACGTCCAGCAGTGGTCTATCATAGGCTGATGATGAGATGAGATAACGTTTAGGGTGCGGCTCCACTGACGCGGAGCTGTAAGAACTCGGCCAATGAGACCGCCTCACAGTGTTTCGAATTTTGAATTTGAAGCATGTAATTGGTCAATTTTGCACAGCTTCGCGTCAGTGGAGCCGCACCTTTACAGGCTTTTGCCTTTTGCCTTGCAGCTACATTTATCCTCCATCATACACAAGCCTGAAAATAGATAGTGTAATTAAAATTGAAAAAAAAAAAGTTAGTTGTTAAGTTTAAAACCAGTTCTTTACTGTATATTGTTAATCTTTGTACTGAATGTTGTCTGTTTGGTCAAAGTCGCCGGTCGCCGCAAGCAGCAGCCCATGTGCTTATCTGCGGCCACGACCGTGACGTCACACGAACAACGAAATCAAACGTTTTCCGGGATTTGTCTCTGTCACTCCAACGAAGGCGTCACCAGAGTGACAGAGACAAATCGAATTTAGCGGGTTTTGATTGCAGTAGGGCTGCCGATTAATAATAAATGAGCATGCCATTAACTTCCGATTTAGTTTAAACTTTAAGTGAAATCGTGAAAATAAATCAATACGCTTTGTGACCTTCAAAGACGGGAAATGTTTCATTTGTTCCAAACGCGACGCGATATACCTAGGTGGGTGATTGGGTGTCGATTCAATAGTCATTTTGCAATCTTTGTATAACGAATGAATCTAAAGAAATGTAAACACTATACAAAAGCTGACTTTCCATAGAATTTGTCGTATTTGGCTAGTCCGCTTTACATTTACCTCCTTAGCTAGTGGTAGGACCTCGTGCAGGGTCCGCCCGGCGAGCTACCACCGTCTTACCCGTTAACCTGCCGCTAAATAGCAGTTCTCGACTGCCGAGTTTCGTTTTGGGGGTAAGATAGCCGGTGTAATAACTGGCATAGATAGAGGCAATCCATCTAAGTCCTCAGGGTAGGCAGCGCATAGGCGATGTTTTGGTCACTATGACCATGGGCCTCAGTTCCTGCTTTCCCTCAGGTGGGTTGAGAGCTCAGTTGTCTACCTTCGTCACATAAAAAAAAATCCCGGGGGGCAATGGGGGCCCCTCCTCCCCCCCCTGATACTGGACCTAGGTATGCCTAGGTGCTGTTTATTAACGAAAAAAAAATAGATTTTAATATTAGATGTCATATCATATACCAAAGAAAAAATACCGAAGTTTTCCAACGACAGAGGTAGGATTTGAACCCACGTCCTCAGTTTTCGCGGGTAATGCCTAAAAATAGATAAAAAAAGTCTAAAATGGTCATTGTGTTAAAAGCCGTGTGGTGACGGCAGTAAGAATACATTTGTCAACACCCCAAGTCCTCCCGCGGGAGTCGTAAGAGTCGACTAAGGGATAGAAGTGTCACTGACCATTCTTTAATTTGATTGATGATGGGCAGCAGCGTCATCATAGTGGACACATTACTGCGATCGCCAATCCGCTTGCCCAGCGTGGTGATTATGGGCATTTACCTCCTAATGCGTGTTTACGCATAGTTAGTATGAGAGGCCTACGTCCAGCAGTGGACTGAGACAGGCTGATATGGTGGTGGGTGAGATAAAAAAGTCTATTTCAGTATAATGTACTATCATTTCATATTCATAAGTCAATGCAGTCAACGAAATCCTAGATTCTCGCCTGTCTCTATCTATCTCTCTCTATCCTGTCTCGATCTATACTCTATACGCATAGTTAATAGGAGAGGCTTACGTCTAATAGTGGACTGAGATTGGCTGACAATACAGGGTGAACGGTATGAAGTGTTACCAAGTAGATTTTTTTAAGTCTGGTGTCAAAGTAATAGCGGCTTATTATCGGAAATATGTTTTGGACACCACATTGAAGTCTTAGGCACGCAAATATTTGGATTGTAGACCGCAAACATAAGAACGAAACTGAGTTTCGGCTTATAAAGCTCGTAAGAAACGAAAATGGCTGACAACCGAATTTCACGTGTCATATCTTCAGTGCAGTGAGTTTCGGACTTTTTATTTGGTCTATTTTGAAGAGAAAGGTGAGAGCAATTAAACATGCTAGTATAAATGAAATGAAGAAAGTGATCGTATTTCACTGGCTTATACCACTACCCAGTGGTCACAAACGTGCTGCGAGCAAATATTTTTTTTACATTTGAAGACCATAATCAAGGTAAAAGGTAGTAGGTATATTGACTAAAAGTAAATTTAATCACAAGATGTAATGTTTTTCCTCTTGTGTTTTCTCACTTACAACTAAAACATCGCAGTCCTTTGAAATTGGTAACACTTCATATCGTTCACCCTTCACCCTGTATAATGTGATGAATGAGTCTCACACACAGATGTCATATATACTATATACCATAGATCAAGCAAACGTATCTGCTTAGCGTGTCAAATGAACTCAGTGAAATCCACTGAGTTGTCCGTCTTTAATCGCAGCTTGCAGCTTTCGGGCGTCAAATTTTGTAAGTTGAAGTGAACAAAAACATTAAGAATGCCTCCTTAAGTAATATTAATTGCAACAACACAAAAAAATATGAATACTCAAGGGCCTGAGACATATTTAAAATCATAGGCAAGTAACAATTTCAGTACAAAATCTGACACGCTCGGGCGCCATATAACGGCCCGGCCACGACATTGGTCTAAGGCGACCAGCGGCGAGCGAATCCATGAGTTGGAGTGGGATGCCGATATGGGTACGAGAGGGAGCACCATACGTTTTCCGCTAAGCCGGTCGCCTTAGACCGATGTCGTGGCCAGGGCATAAATGAATGAAATTGTTTCTTCTATCCAAATCTAATGCTGTGGTCTCACAAGAGTATTCGTTCTCAGACAACACACAGGACATACCGCCACCTCAGGCCGATTTCTCCGCACCACCTCCTTACGATGTTGCGGCGAATTCTAAACTCCCCACATACGAGGAAGTGCAGAGAGAGAAGCAGATGGAAGGAGAGTTGCCACAAGTATGTGCTATTCTATTAGAGCATTTCTCCGAGCGTTTCAACCGTCGTGACTTCGGTGGCAACATTATTACAGGTGTAGTGAGAAATTACTTGCCTTCGGAAACGTTCGTAAACACATGCTGTTTCAGGCAGTGTCACCGAGTCTGACTGAAGTAGCATGACAGCTATTACTGTCAGTCTCAGTGAGATAGACTGAAACAGCATGACGTTGACGAACGTTTCCGAAGGCAAGTCATTTCTCACTACATCTGTACCCGATTTCCGTGGGTATCTCGTACATTTTTTGGATATCTTGGAAGTTGTCAGCTACGTCTACCAATATATCGAAAAGTTCTTGCATCTCTCACGGATTCGTGGGATAAGGCTGCCACCGAAGTCACAGCGGTTGAAACGCTCGGAGAAATACCCATTAGTATGACTTAAAACTGGGTATTTACCATGTAAATTGCAATAGGGATGATGACAGAAGTTAAGATAAATTATTTAACATTATGCACGACATAATTAATTAATTAGCCTAGTTGGTAGTGACCCTGCCTACGAAGCCGGAGGTTCCGGGTTCGAATCCCGTCGTGGGCATTATTTGTGTATTTATTTATCACAAATATTTGTTCCTTGGTCATGGCTGTGTATGTATTTAAGTATCTATATGTATCTATCTATTATATATATCGTCGCTTGGTACCCATAACACAGGCCTTAATTGTGCTTACCGTGGGACTAGTTCGATTTGTGTCAGATGTTCCAAGATATTTATTTATTACTTTATTTATTTATAAGACACGAAGAAATTATTACTAAGATATAGATTGCAGTAATTTTTGTACAGAACTTCCATTTAATAAATTCAAAAGAACTTAAAAGAGTAGGTCATTTGGCAGTACTCAAACGTGACGTCACTTTTGAGTATTTCATATAAAATTCCATAGATAGTGATCTTTTTGACAGTTCGAAAAAAGATGCAGATTTGACTTGCCAGTCATCATACCTATTATTAAGCACCCGACATTTCGGCACTATTGCAAATGGTACATGGTAAATACCCCGTTACCATATTAGCTTACAGATAGTTCAACTCATCTTTGCGCGCTGCGCTATGTGTGAGTAAACCTTGTTTATACACGTGTTGCTCGGACGACGACTTCCGCGTCACTGCCACGCCACACAAAACAAAAACAAATGAAAGCTGTATAATTACAAGCGCACGCACACATAGTGCCGCGCGCAAAGATGAGTGGAACTATCTGTAACAACTTATAATGTGCTATCCTAACTTCCTGAAACGTAGTGTCACAGTATAATAAATACCTATATCGCGAAGGCCTACAGGTGTACTGTCCCTGTGTTAAAGGTTACTCTCCAGATATGTGTTTAAAGAAATCTCCTATCTCACAGATGCAAGGTCCGCCACCTCACCACCCAACGTTCGCTGCCTTCGTAACAGTAGAACCGACAGAGGGCGCCGGCGAAACGCTAGACCCAGAGAACAGTCTCCTAGGAACTGACATCATGTTCCTGACATCATTCTTCGGTGAGTCCTGTTATTATCAGTCTATGACCGTCACTCGACGTTCGTAGCTTTCGTAACAGTAGAACCGACAGAGGGCGCCGGCGAAACGCTAGACTCAGAGAACAGTCTCCTAGGAACTGACATCATGTTCCTGACATCATTCTTCGGTGAGTCCTGTTATTATCAGTCTTTGTCCGTCACTCAACGTTCGCGGCGTTCATCACAGTAGAACCGACAGAGGGCGCCGGCGAAACGCTAGACTCAGAAAACAATACTAGGGACTGACATGTTCCTGACATCATTCTTTGGTGAGTATTCCTGTTATTATCAGAATCTTTGACCACCGCGTAAATAGAATCTGAAGCGAAGCAAAAGATTCTATGTCTGTCGAGATGTAGCTAAAAAAGTAACGAAAGGTTCTAGAGCCCGAAGCGAGGGGTCAAAAATAGAATCCTAAGTATAGCGAGAGTTTCTAGAACCCAAAGCCAGGTGTCAAAAATAGAATCCAAAGCATAGTGAAGAGTGCTAAAGAAGTTTTTTTTCAGTGGCATTCCTTTTAAAAATATCATCATCATCATCAATCAAAAATAGAATCCTAAGTATAGCGAGAGTTTCTAGAACCCAAAGCCAGGTGTGAAAAATAGAATCCAAAGCATAGTGAAGAGTGCTAAAGAAGTTTTTCTTTTTCAGTGGCATTCCTTTTCAACTGGATTGGGTTCCTCTTGCTGATGTGCTTCTGTCACACCGTGGCGTCCCGCTACGGAGCCCTAGCCGGCTTTGGGCTCTCGTTGGCAAAATGGACGCTGATCGTGAAGCATTCCACCGAGCTGGCGTCCCACGAGAACTCCTGGCTGTGGTGGCTCATCATGGCTTTTGGTAAGGATTATGAAAGATAATATATGTCATATATTGATTTAAACTTTCACGATTTTCACTCATATTTTACAGACAAACGGGTCTTAATCGCGTAAACTTACGTTTAATTATATCCTGACGTTTCGGGCATGACGTTACACCCGTGGTCGCAGGCAGACTGCGACCACGGGTTTTACGTAATTAAACGTAAGTTTACGCGATTAAGACCCGTTTGTCTGTAAAATATAATATATGTCTACGGAACGTTACAGTTGGATGTGATCTTTCGGCACAAATTATGCACTGTTGGTTGGGAAGTGATATTCGGAGATTTCGGCGATAACCTATACAAGGTGGCCAAATAAGTGTATTTCCGTTGCCAGCGATATTTTGGGACGCATTAAAGGCTCCATTGGGGTTTATGGATCGATTTTGAAAGTTTCAAAGTCAAAGTCAAACTATTCTTTATTCAAGTAAGCTTATGAATAAGCATTTTCGAATCGTCTGACTCTATCAAGAGAGAGACACTACTGGTTCAAACCCTACACCGTTCCTGAGAAGAACCAGTAAGAAACTCAGGCGGACTTATTTTTTCGAAACAATATAATAATCATACCTGGGATAACTGGGGGCAAGTTATAGGGATTTGATATCGATTAAAAAGATGTAGACATAATTATAATAAAAAATGTGCTTATTGAACATTCTCGATTACAGTACAGAGGTTCAATGTCATAATTATCTGATATCGGGCTTCTTCAGATAGTAAAAACTTGTATGCAGATGTCATTTTAATCAAAATGACAATTTAAATATTGATAATTTAATATTAATTGTATATTTTGAAAATTATTTTAAAATAAACGTGTAACTACCCGTTTCAAGTTATTTTTAATTTTAATTGAAGAGTAAGTACCTAATATTTATTTATGCCGAATAACATTTTGATGTTGTCATTCACAGTAACATCGATATATTTTTAGTCGATAAAATATTTTGCTACATCACTTTCGTATAAATGCCCCGAGTTATCCCAGGTATGCTTATGATTGACTTTACTTTGAACTTGACAAATGATTTTTTGCATTTGATATCAATCTTGCTACGTTGTCACTCTTCGTAATATAATTTTCTTATAATACATAATTATTATAATAATGTCGAAAATTAAACAGTATATTTCCACAAACATTGTACTTAATTCAAAACATAATTATGAATGTTTCTTGTCACCAAGTTCAATACCATTTTCTTGAAACGTGTTCCGTTACATTTTCATTAGGTTCTTTCCGCTGAAGTATCTTCCCAATCTTCAACTGTATTTCAATATTCAACTGAAAAAATATGATTGTATAAATGTAAGTATGGTTGCGAGAGTTACTCGAATGTCACTTCAACATTGACTTTATAATGTCATGTCATTGTCATAGATTATTTACATTTTTGATCTCGAATTCCATTTCAGAGCTTAGGGTCGCCGTCGCCGATTACGGCGTGGATAACTAACTATACAGGGTTACTTTATCACCGGTACAATAAATTTTCCCACATAATTGGTATCGATAAAATATTGGTAAAATTGACATATTTTTTTCATTTCTTATTAATTTATCCTTCATGTAAATGTAAAATAATGGGCTCGCTAATGACAAGACGTAGAGGGCGGCGGGTAGGGGTGAGCGACCTGCAGGCCGGCGCACGAGTTGGCAACATAGCAGTTATCTTACGAGTATCTCGGTGACTAGGTCACGGTCAGTCCCACGGTTGACGTAGGTGTGTGCACGCGCGCCGTATCGTACTACCTTCAGTCGAAAATTGCTCGTACGAATGGTTCGTAGTTATTTTCTCATTGGGGAAAATACAATGGCAGCTCAGCGGCTATACGCTGAACAAAGTGTGCCCCGCCTGGAAAATGCCAGTGTTAAGACCAGCCAGGTCAACAGATTTGACCCCGTGTGACTTTTTTTGTGGGGTGAGGTGAAACGGCGTGTATACGTTGAAGGGGCCCAAAATTACGAAGACTTAAAAAGTCAAATAATAAGTGCAATTTGATGAACTCAACAGTGAAAACTACAGACTTATGATGGGAAATATCGAAGGAAACATTCATGTAAATTAATTAATAAGTATGAGAAATGGACTCCATTAATTAGGTATGTTTTTTTATTCCAATCATTGTACATAAAGTTGATATCAAATTTTGAAATACGCCTCAATGAAGAAAGTTTCTGTCCTACTTTGTAATTTTATCACGTTTCCCAGACATATTTTAAAACATTCGACAAACTTCACACAGAGAAAAATTCTTTATTTAAGCCCGTGGAAGTATGAAGGAGGATTTGGGATCTAGTAAGATATTTTTGCCAAGTCATAATCATAAGTTGATACCCGGTGCACATTACCGCCGCCGCTTTTCCAATCCGCCATGCCGCGTGCGATGACGTTTTAAAGAAACAGTTGCCAGTTAGTGTGTTTTGCTAATTATGCACATTGATAATGCGCAATGCGTCCAAATTTCCTGTTAGGTTTGCGGATAAGTTCAAACATTGGTATTTCAGTTTTTTGTTCTAACAAAAATGCTAGTATTCTGTAACTTGGACTACTATGTATTACGTATGTTGATTTTTTGATTATACTGGGTTATTTTTTCATCAGTACAAATACTCTAGGGGGTGTATAAGTAAGTCATAATGAACAACTTTTACTAAGGGTCCGAATTCAGGTTCGGCCCCATAGTAAAAGTTGTTCATTTTGACTTACTTATACAGCCCCTAGAGTATTTGTACTGGAGAAAAAATAACCTTGTATATATATATATCCATACCTGGGATAACTGAACTAAAAAGATGTCGATATAATTATAATAAAATATGTGCTTATTGAACATTATCGATTACAGTACAGAGGTTCGATGTCATATCTGATATCGGGCCTCTTGTATGCAGATGTCATTTTAATCAAAATTACAATTTAAATATTGATATTTTAATATTAATTGTATATTTTGAAAACTAATTTAAAATAAACGCGTAACTACCCGTTTAAACTTATTTTTTATTTTAATTGAAGAGTAAGTAACTAATATTTATTTATGTCGAATAACATTTTGATGTTGTCATTTACAATAACATCGATATATTTTTAGTCGATAAAATATTTTGCTACATCACTATCGTATAAATGCCCCGAGTTATCCCAGGTATGATAATAATACATCTTATTAAAATAACATATAATAATTATTATTGTACAAGCTCACAATATTATTAAGCATCTATATCTATATTTCAGAAGGGTTGGGATTTTTTTTAAATGACTTAAAATAGTTAGGTACAAAATAGTATACGCGATATAATCCGTTTAAATAGTTTTATATCCTGTGTCAGCGCGGTAAACGAAGAAATTATAATTAATTTTTTTTTTTCAGGTATCCTAATTTGCGTACGCGCAATCATCCAATATCTAAACATCAAACGCGGCTGGCGGCTCCTGTCCGGCACTGCGCAAGAGCGTCTACTCTTCTTCTACTAGCGGTCCCCCTCACTCCTACCTATTCACGCGAGTGCGAGAGAGATGGTTATTTGATCCGCTATCGGGGATGTGAAGTACGATCGTTTATTGTTCTACGTGTCTCTCTCACTCCTGCCTACATATGGGAGTGCGAGAGAGATGGTCATTTGATCCGCTGTTGGGGATGTGAAGCCCGATCGTTTATTGTTCTACGTGTCTCTCTCACTCCTGCCTACATATGGGAGTGCGAGAGAGATGGTTATTTGATCCGCTGTTGGGGATGTGAAACACGATCGCTTATTGTTCTACGTGTCTCTCTCACTCCTGCCTACACATGCGAGGGCGAGAGAGATGGTTATTTGATCCGCTAGTGGATATTTTAATCACGAGCGTTTGTTTTACGAGTTGTCTCCCTTACTCCTGCCTATACACGCGAGTGCGAGAGAGATGGTTATTTGATCCACTAGTAAAAAAAGTTTTTTGTAAATTTTAATGCCATCAAACTGATTTTAAGAGTGACCTAGGAGAACTTAATAGCGATGAAAAGTTAAGCAACCCATAACCTCCTGCCAACAATAAAATTAGTCATTGATATTTTAATTAATTAATAGTGTAAGAAATATAATATAGAATAGTATTTATTTTGTTCGAGGACACATTTTAATAGGTCTCTTGCTGTTTAAATAAAAATAAAAATGTATTTTTCTTTGGTTACTGCGAGGATTACACATGAAATAAAACTATGAAAACGGATAAACCTGCGTAGGTATATTAATTAACTTTAACTTCATCCCGACGTTTCGAATACTTTACAGGGTTCGTGGTCTGCGGGCGACTGACAATGAAGGAAATTTGATAGATCTGCCTCCATAAAAATAAGAAGTTTATCCGTATGCATAGTTTTATTTCATGTGTAACGGTAACCAAAGAAAAAAATAATTTTTATTTAACCAGTAAGAGACCTGAGAATGTGTCCTCAAACAAGAGAAATCCTATTCTGTATTATATTTGTTAAACTTTTAATTGATCAATGACAAATTTTATTTTCGGCAGGAGGTTAAGGGTTGATCAACTTTTCATCAATATTAAGTTCTTCTAGGTGACTTAAAATCAGGTTGTTGGCATTAAAATTTACAAAAACTTTTTTTTTATGCGACAAAGGTAGACAACTGAGCTCTCAGTCCCCTGATGGAAAGCGGGAACTGAGACCCATGGACATAGTGACCAAAAAATCGCCTATGCGCTGCCTACCCTGAGGACTTAGATGGATTCTATGCCAGTAATTACTCCGGCTAACACAAACTTTTATCTTTCTGATAGCTACGTGGCATTTCCAAGTCGGGTCACCCACTTATGTTAGTATACTGTATAGTTTCTTCTAGTAAACTGTGCAGTGTCCCCTGGGTGATATGATATAATAACAACAAAAAATAATTAATTCTCCCTTAAATAAGTCAAAGTGCGGACATGTAAAATCACATAAATATTTCACATTTCACTCGCACGATTTTTATAAAAACAACTTAAAATCTCTTTGTGATTTAGAGTAATCAATTTTTTCAGTCACGATTGACGATTGATTGTTAAATGTTCGTGTTAAAGTGTAGGTCAGTGTTGTGAGATGATTGAACCAGTGAACCTATATATCAGAATAGGGCAAATCGTATTTCGATTACTATTGTCGATTACATTTGTATATATATGGGATTAGGAATCATGATTACTAATTCCACATACGAAGGTAATCGAAAGGAGTAATCGTAATCTAATTTTGCGATGCTATAATATAGCTATAATATATGCTATAATATATGCTATAATATAGTATATTATACTAGTGTAACAAAATTAGTAGTGATCAGTTAAAGAGCCATTTCAGTTTTGTTTTCTGATAAAAAAACAAGATCTTTTTAACTTAAAATAGTACATTACGGCACAAGTGCGAAAAACATGAAATTCGATACGAGTGGCGATGTTTTAAAACACGACCGACGGGAGTGTTTTAAATCGTCACGAGTTACGAATTTCCTTTTTGCACATGCCTCGTACGACGTTTTTTGGTACAGATGGCCCTCCGAAGTTTTGGACCTGACGTAAAATGAGCCACTTCTCGCACTAGCGCCTAAAAAAGACACTATCTGTACTAAAAATAACATTTACTATGGTAGGTTGGTCTATTAGCGCGACCGCAACATACAATGATCTAAAAAGGACTTTTAATTACTAATTATTTCTAATTAGAATGGCATATCGGCTCTTAAACGGATCCCTTATTTTGGTACATCCTGTATATATTGGATGTATTCAATTTTTAAAATAGTGGTAAGGCTAAGTTTCAGTTCTGGTTGTTATATAACAAAGACAATTCATGCGATAGTAGTGTTATCCTTATCGCACTGTTATATAACAGCTCTTATGAATACTATGAGTTTTACCTTCTGGTTGTATGTCTAAAGTATTTGTTGACATATGTTGTTGCACTATTTTTGTTATTTTGTAAATTATAGCAATAATCGAATGTACACTATAGTCACATTTTATAATGAGGGTTTTCTCGAAAACGTATGCCACTAGTTGGCGCCACGTAGCCTTAAGGTCCCGCTAAGAAACACAATTATCTAGCTCCAAATAAAAACTAACTGGAAGGTATTCTTATTTTTTTATATAATTTTACTAAGTCGTACAAAACATTTAAACACGAAACTATAGGGGCTCTGAGAATTTAGACAAGTTTCTGGCCCTGACGCCGCAGTGCTGCCGCCCTGGTGAACGTCATTTCAGAAAACCCTCATTGGGTGAATCAACTTGTACTTGTCTGTTATTGCCATGGTTACAGTCTCCCGAGTCACGCTGGTTTATTAAAATTATGCAAACATGCACTTTATTAACAGCATAAAATTGCATGTTTGCATAGTTTAAGTAGCATCATTTTGCATAAAACCAGCGTGACTTAGGAGACCGTAAGTACCATAAGCACCGTAACCATAGCAATTACAGACAAGAAAAGGTTAATTCACGCAATTGTATCTTAAACAGTTAATCTCAAGTATAGAACATGTATTATGAATATTATGATACCATTTGGAACCTTGGATAGTCGAGAACTATGTCAAAATAACAAGTAGTAAGAAATTTCTTACATCATCATCCATAACGTCACTTCGACATAGTTCCTAGTAGCCCAATGTTCCAATGGTTAAATGTACCTAATGCGAGAGTACTATTTGTGATACAATGATTTAAAAAAAAACGCGTTCGATCTCTATGAATTAAACCAGTGTTTTTATAATCTTATTAATACCTACGCTATGAAGGTGAATTTAAAAGAGAGATATTAAGTTTTTTTTTCATATATACAGGATGTAACGGAAATAGTGGTGATCAGTGTAAGCGACCATTCAGTGTCGTATTCTAATTAAATATTGTGTTTTGTCACCCAATATAAAATGTTTTTCTGTCTCCTAATACGAATATGTATAAACTTTACGAAACGGGTCCTTAATTAAATGAAATACCGCTATTTTTGTTACATTCTGTGATTAAAATAAATTCAAGCAGTATAGCTTGTCCAGGAGTAAAAACGATTTCGCATTGCGATCAAGTATTTATTGGACATTCTTTTATTATAAATGAAGTAAAATTTCTCCTAAATACCTATTCTATTTCAACTCTGTTTATATACATTTCATTCCATTATTAACAAACTTGTATATTAAATGTTTTATTTTGTACTCTTCATAAAATTTTGATGTTTGTTCATTATTTTTATTTTGAACTTAGTCATAAATTTCCATGGTGGTAAAAATATAGTAAATGAACCAGGGGCCCATTTTACGAACGGATTAAGACTAATAATTGTATCTGTCTGTTAAATCTCGTGAGCATGGCACACTTAATATTAATTTAATATACAGGGTGTTCCACGAGCCACTGAAAACCTTGAACAGGGTGATTTGGTAGGTTAAACTGAATAACTTTTACTATGGAGCTAACCCAGAAATCTCAAAAAAAAATGCCTTTTTCATATAAAATGTGATCAATCGGTCAAAATGTATGAAAAAGACAATTTTTTATTTTATTTCTTGATTGGCCCCATATTAAAAGTTGTTCAGTATAGCCTACTAAATCACCCCGTTCAAGGTTTTCAGTAGTTCGGGAAATGGGCCCCAGATGATAACTATTTAGGCTACATCTTGTGCATAAACATACGAGGTCTATGGTCCCCCCTTATAAAGCCAACAACCCCATTTATGTTTTAAAAAAAAGTTTGTCTCTTTCTAACAAATACCACTGTCAAGGGGACAGATAAGGACAAAACATATTTTACTAATATGAATTGGGCGCTTATAAGCGGGCATAGGCTTATAGTTTCAACTATAATGTTAATTAGAAAGTGAAATCGATATCTATAATTGGCTAAGTAAAGTTTTGAAGATGTCATAAATGTCAGCGTCAAATGACAATGGCTCTTTAAGGAATGACAGTGACAGTTGATACTGTCATTTCATTTTTTAATATCTATATTTGTCACTGACTAACGTATCGTCGTTGCGCTGCGACCATTTATAGCATGGACGTCTAACGCCAGCTTAAAAATGCCCCCAAAAACTATGACTCAAAAAATATGTCTCAGTGCACTTTAATTCTGCGTAATAAGAACGCCGTAACATATTTATGAGTGGATTCTTACGATACATATTTTTGCGCTATGACTGTACTTAGGCCTCATGGGTGTTCCATATGATTGCGCAACTTTCAAGTCTGAAGGGCGAAAAATCCGAAGCCGCAGCGACCGATCGACGTCTTTTTCGCTCTTATGTATACTCTGTTTGGTTTGGTGTTTAAAAAAGGGTAAACAATCTTGCAGTATCTTTTTATTGAAAAATGCATATAAAAATCCAAACTAGGTACTTAATGAATCAAAAACAATGTAAATCACTGTATTTCCTTGTTATATTATGTATATTTGCTAAAACTTACTTTCTACTCGTAGTTTTCAATAAAAAGATACTGCAAGATTGTTTACCTTTTTTTAAACACCAAACCAAACAGTATAGTCGACATAAAGCGTTTTTGCGATTCCGCGTCCATTGATTTGGGGAAACCCTATCGACAAGAAATATAACTAAAATTTAAAAACTTTACTTGGCTAATTATCTTCAGACCCAAACGCTAGTTTCCTCTTTGACGTAGGTTATCGATAGAAGTGAACACTAAAATAGTGATGTGTACAAAAAATCAATCGTTTGTATTTCTTACTGATATTAAAATAGCTTTTTGCCAACGTTAATTACGTATAAGAGAGTTATTTTTATATTGCTGAACGAGTTTTTGCTACTTCTAGCACCGGGTTTTTACATAAAAATAGTTAATAGTAAGATTATTCCGTCATACGGGTTTTACATCCTAGTGTGGTCAATTTAATTTTAAATACAATAAAAAATTGAAGGCCAAAGTGCAGTTAGGAATCGCATTGGATAAAACACTTGAAATAAAACTATGAAAACGGATCTGCAAACCACGAACCCTGTAAAACGTTCGAAACGTCGGAATGAAGTTAAAGTTAGTTGATATACACGAGTTTATCCGTTTTCATACTTTTATTTCATGTGTCATCCTCGCGGTAACCGAAGAAAATATTATAAAAAAACACTTATTAATATAAAAGTCGTTATTAGATACAGCAGAGTGGCTAGGGCGCTTAAAAATATCTGAACACTACGCGTGTTCAGATATTTTTGATATATACCGTACAAGTGGGTGGTTACACATCCCGTATATCGGAGTTAGGCAAAAAGTAATCCAATTACTCCTTCCGATTACATTTGTAATCTAGATTACAATTAATAAGAAGCAGGTAATCAGAGAGTAATTTATAAAAGAAATCACATTACCTCTTTCCCAACTCCATATATGATTAGGTATTTTAAACCAAATTTAACTGATCGCTTAGAAGAAGGGAATTTTATCCGTAAACTTACGTTTCATTTCAGTACATTATTGTGATAAAAATACAGTCAACAATAATAATTATTTATTCAAAATAGTCCGTTAACCCCTTAGTAGAACGACATACACGACGTGCCACACGTTTGCGGGCTTCTTTGTAAAAGATATTGTTGTTGACCGTACCGACATACAATTTTTGGAATATGCTAAATGGTTTTCGTAGAAAAAATATTTCGTTATTAATGATTTTTTTGTATATATGTATGCACTAGTTTAATGTATTGATATACAATAATTTTTCAATTTGAAAAAGACGCTAATATTATCAAATTTTAGAAATTCTTGTGATTGTTAAAATTGTATTTGTAAGTTCGTAGATTCAATGTTGATAAGGCTCGCGACGCTTGTAAAAAGTAAGATTTTTTACAGATAAAGCACCGAATTCACCCGAATTGTGAATATATGAGTTTTTTTTATATTTTTAGTGCAATAATGTCTAGTTCACTATAGGATATGCTTACATATATGTTAAGGTTTTAGTGTTAGAAATGTAAAAAACAGTTTATTTTTATTGTAGTAGGTTGTCAAAGTTACCTGTAATAATTTGTGTAGAGGCGTTTTAAAATATCCGCGTTAGGGATATTTTAAAAAGTTAAGTTGTCAGTTATTATTGCAGATGGTTGTATGTGTTTGCTTATAGCAATGTAGTAAAAGGGTTAAAAAGTAATCCGATTACTCGTTAATCTAAATTACAAAATTACACATACAAATGTAATTATTAGAAGTAATTCTTACGAAATATTTAACTTTTAATGAATTGTATTATTTAAAAGTATGCATATTTAATCGACTACAAAAAGAAGTTCTTTGAATTTTTGTTGAACTATTTAATTCTGCTATTAAAAGCATATCATTAGTGCTATCTAACCAGGCGCCTATTTCACCGTGGTGACAATTGTAAAAATTACCGATTCTCCCATTGCAGGCGACCATAGGCTACGGTTACCAATTATCATCAGACGAGCCGTGTGGTTGTTTGCTATCAATCAACATTGCAAGAACTTTTATAAATCAACATTAAATACTGACTTCTTAGCAAAGCTAAATTAGAATTGAAGTTTATTAACGATGTAATCATCATCATCATTGGCCTCTGACATCTATAAAAGATGCTTCAAGCAGCGTCCAAAGAGGTTCGGCACTTACGTATGTGGCTAGTTAGGCCAATACGGGAGCGACAGCCACGACCGCATAAAGTGCACGTAAATGTCGCACTTGGTGATCCGGGAGGTAAGGCTGCGCGCTGGTGTCTTAGTTCCCGTTTGAACGAGAGCAGATCGAACCAAGCGTTATCATGGGACACCACGCCTTCACCTAGAACCCCTCTCCAATGATCTCGGTCTTCGGATGCTTTTTCCCACGTACATGGATCAATTCCGAAAGACACCATATCGCGTTTAGCACTGTCTTTGAAGCGATGTAACTTTTAACGATGTAATAACGTTATTATTATTAGTAATAATTTTATGTTAGTCTAGTAGCAAACAAGTACATGGGCCGTCCGATGGTAAGCAGTAGACGTAGCCTACGAAGGCAGGTGACGTCAGTAACAGTGATATTTTACAATTGTCGCACCTGTCATGGTGGAATAGGTGCCAAATCAAAGGGGTGCTTTTTGTGCGGTTACATACTGTATATAACATTGGAAACTTGCGAAACTCTGACATGTATATTAAAATAAGTCACCCAAGTCGATAGTCATCACAAACGGCTCTCGAAAAAGATCCTCGTAACGTCGGAATTACACTTGTGAATTTTTATGTAAATTGTAAGGACGGTATTCACCTGTCATTTCTTAGTTATAGCTCCGTCCCTACAACTTACGTAAAAACTAAAGCTTGTAAAGGCTCAGCCATACCGAATGCGTGTGTAGCAAGTACGCGTGTGAGGCATGTGCGTTGTAACGTCGGAAATGTCATAGTAGACAGCACACCGGTTGCACGTGCTTGCCACTCAATCGGTGTGCCATCTAATATGACATTTACATACGCTACAACGTGAACGTCACGCCACCCGCACGCAACCGGTATGTCTTGGGTTTTAGACCGTCCTAACAGATAAAACATTATGCCCGCCTTCCACTGAGAGCGGAACGGACTCATTAATGGCTCCGTTTCACGTTCATCGCTGGCCAAGTGCTAATATGCAGTTGACGACTGTAAGTCACGCCAGCGTTGTAAGTTAAACGGAGCCATTAATGAGTCCGTTCTGCTCGCAGTGGAAGGCGGGCATTAGACATGTACGACTTGAACTGATCCGTTTTAATATACAAAGTACCTATATTAATTTATATTTTATCAGACATTTTTCTTCATACTGCATTCTTATTACACTGTATATTTCAATAAATGCGATGCAAATATGTGTTGCTCATTCTAGTGATTTTTTTTTATAAAACACTCAGCAATCCCTTATACAGTCGCCATCAGGGGCCTATTTCTCAAAAGCCGTAACTTGTCATATAAGCGGAAGTCCTTCTCTAATTAATGGTGTCAAAAAGAGATTTCCACTTGTATTACAAGTTACAAGCTTTTGAGAAACGAACCCCAGATCGTCCGGAACGCTCAAAAATATCTGAACACGACTATCGTTATGGCAATAAAGGCGTGTTCAGATATTTTTGAACGAACCGGACGCTACGATATATCTGTTGGCGATTGTACCCCGATTGTCCCACTTTGGCGCTTCCCATATGGATAGAATTGACTTTTACCTTTATACGCAATATACTACGTGTAACTGCACAGAATTAGATTTGGATAGAAGAAACAAGGTATTGGCTGTTGTCTTTTAAATAATAAGAATAGTTGCTTTGTGATTGTCACTAAATTTTTAATTTTCTATTTTATTATTATTGTTAAAATCATGACGATTAGAGACCTTTTACATCTCTAAATCTTAATATCTCTTTATTCTGACAACTAGAGGACCTTTACATCTCTAGTAGTATTAGATATAGATACATAATAATGTTGCGAACTTGTACAATAATAATTATTTTTGTTTAATATTATGATCCTTTATTTATTTCTGTCTTTATAAAAATGTCTATAATAATCTTTTTTTTTTTATGTAATACATTCTTTAATGCATGTTATTTTAATAAGATGTATTATTATACTGTTTTGAAAAAATAAGTCCACCTGAGTTTCTTACTGGTTCTTCTCAGGAACGGCGTAGGGTTTGAACCAGTAGTAGATTTTTTTCTCTCATGTCAGACGATTCGAAAGTGCTTATTAATAAGCTTACTTGAATAAAGAATAGTTTGACTTTGACTTTGACAAGTTCATTCATTTGTATGGCGGCCGAGCGTGTCAGATTTTGTACTGAAGTTGTTACTTGCCTATGATTTTAAATATGTCTCAGGCCCTTGAGTATTCATATTTTTTTGTGTTGTTGCACTTCAACTTACAAAATTTGACGCCCGAAAGCTGCAAGCTGCGATTAAAGACTCAGTGGATTTCACTGAGTTCATTTGACACGCTATCGCTAAGTAGATATACGTTTGCTTGATCTATGGTATATATATATGACATGTGTGTAACCGCCCATATGGCAAGTTACAAAGTGGGACGTTTTTACTAAACCGCTTGCAGTTAACCTTTTGACAGCCACAACCAGCTATAGGCGTCGCCGGAAAGTCTTGCGTCTTGCCTAAACCGGACACCCGGTGAAGGCATCTCTTTGTTTCCTATTTATTTAAGTGTCTATTAGAAAGGGCCACCCATTCCCACCCTAAATATTCCTCCCTAAGTATTCCCGTTAGGTAATTGTGAGGTTTTGGGAATCGAGTTCAAGTCAGGCACCTTGAACCCCTTCAACTACGTAGGGACATTGGTTCTCTGAGCGTTTTTTATCGCCTGTACCATGGTGAGTGTTCTGAAGAGTTATTTTCCCTGATCCTGCCGTCCCCTTTCCGTTATAAAACCACACGTGCCGGTTTGCGGTGTCACCAGGGCTGCCAGATTGTATAGATTGGATGCAATTTTTGTATAATTTGGTTGCTCTATGTATACTGAATTGGCTTGTATAATCGGATACATAAAGAGAAAATTATAAATTTCGTACTACTATCTCTGTCACTCCAAGGACAAACTTTTATTTTGTATAATTTTATTGGATTTTGTATAATTTCATAGTCTTGTTTCGTATACTTTGAAAATTGTGACTGGTAACCCTGGGTGTCACTCCTTCACCGTGGAAAATATTCCCACACGTACTAAGAAATTCGGCAATTCCTTCATACGAGTATATCCGGACTATTAAAAAGTGGAATTCTTTACCGGCACATGTGTTTCCGCATACCTATAAGTTGGGACCCTTTAAACGAAGCGTGAAGAAGCATCTAGCGGGCCAGCAAGGCGGTGGCAACTAACAGGTTACTGATTGTTTCCTGTTCGTTTCCGCCGCGATTTGGGCTCCTTTTCACTTACGATCAGGTGGAGTAGAGCCACTTTGTTGTACCAACATAAAAATAAAAAAAAAGTAGAAGAGTCGATAAAACTACACACTTCTACGAGAGGGCGAGGTCAATGACTACTTTACGTAATTTATAGGGGCCTATCCCGATTCCTAAAACTTCATCATATCAGCCGAAAGGCGTCCACTGCTGAACATCGGGCGGGAAGGTTCTCGAATGGCGGCCACGTACCGGAAGGCGCAGCATGGGTAGGCCCCCACAAGGTGGACTGATGACCTGGTGAAGGTCGCAGGAGTCCGCTGGATGCGGGTGGCACAGGACCGGCCATTGTGGCAATCTTTGTGGGAGGAAACCTTCATACTTAAAGGTAATGGCACTTATTTTTTGGCCGCCCTGTATATTATCATCGCATAGTACCCACCATAATTCCACCACCTTAATTCGTCTCTTCGTGCGACTAGATCGATTTATGTAAGAATGTCTCATGATATCTATGTGGGTATGTATACGGCAGTAAGAATACATTTGTCACCACCCCAACTCCTCCTGCGGGTGTCGCCGTAAAAGTCGACTACAGATGTAGTGAGAAATGACTTGCCTTCGGAAACGTTCGTCAACATCATGCTGTTTCAGTCTATCTCACTGAGACTGACAGTAATAGCTGTCATACTCCTTCAGTCAGACTCGGTGACACTGCCTGAAACAGCATGTGTTTACGAACGTTTCCGAAGGCAAGTAATTTCTCACTACACCTTTATAAGGGATTGAAGTGTCACTAACCATTATTTGATTTAAAAAAAATATTATGGGCAGCAGCGTCATCATAGTGGACACATTAATGCGATCGCCAATCCGCTTACCCAGCGTGGCAATTATGGGCATTTACCTATTAATGCGTCTATACGCATAGTTAATAGGAGAGGCCTACGTCCATCAGTGGACTATCATAAGCTGATGATGATGATGTATACCTATATTACACATATTGACGGCGACTACTTTTGTGTTTCAGTTCCGCTGTTTCACTAACACAGCCTACGACACAAGCTTGTATTTTTAGCCCTACGTCAAACTCCAGCCTTAACAATGATTAAACGCATAATACTGCAACTGCACACGGCCCTGCCAAAATTCCGTCAGTCCCTTGCCAGCAACCGGCAGAGGTAGCCGCGCGGCCATCTTGTTTTCCCGCGCTTTGGCGGGCCGTTCGAAAACACGTCCTTATGAAGATACGCGACAACTGTGTTACGTGTTATAAGTGCTTTTGGGATTATAATTTCTACAGAATATTAGGTGAGTCGATTTTTTATATTTAGGCGAAAGAAACCTACCGTAAAACCGCCTAACTATAATCCAAACAACTGTCCAAAACTTCATAGAAGATCCTCCATTTAATTGCTATATTAATCTTGCTATTCATAGGCAAAAACTCGTCATTAATAATAATTAAAAAAAATTGTACGAAGCCAGAAAGCTTATTTAGGAGTATGATATGGATATTATGGATGCTTATGTATGGCATAGTGGGGTGGTTTCGAATTTTTTAATTCATAATTGAAAAAGAATTAGAAAAAACAAAAAAATATTTTTAATGAGTAAATTTTTTTTGGACTAGTATTTAATATTTTAGCCTATATAATGTCCCACTGCTGGGCACAGGCCTCCTCTCATATATGAGAGGGATTAGGCTATAGTCCCCACGCTGGCCCTAAGCGGGTTGGGCACTTCACATACACCTTTGATTTTTTTTCGCGGATGTATGCAGGTTTTCTCACCATACTGTTTTCCTTCACCGAAAGCTAATGGTAAATATCATCTGATATTCCGTACATAAGTTTCGGAAAAACTACTTTTTGGACTAAAGAATCGAAAATTTGCGCAGTTTGTGTAGGTAAAAATTACATCGAATGTAGGTGCGATTATTCTCAAATTTCTGAGGGATTCCAATTTGAAAATAATACAAATAAGCAGTCGACACAAAACTTTAAAGCTAGACATTAAATAAATTTATAAAGATATTGTCAATCCATACCGTACAAATTTTTTCAGTACTTTCCATTGATACAGCCTATATTGCAAAACATGAGAATATGAAAAATTCTAATACCATATTTGGGCGGATTTTTATTTTGTTGTAGTTTTTTTAATTTTCCAAATTTGCATTTTTCCATATTTTTTCTACTCAGAATCGCGAGCTCCTTCGATCCTCATTAGCAGAAAAAAGTGTCCCGAAAATTCCATATATTTTGTTGTCTTACACTGAGTTACGGTCGAAGAAGTGTATGAAAAATAGTAACTGAATGGAATTTTTTTTTATTTCTATCAGGATTGAAAGAGCTCGTGATTCGTACTCGTGTAAAAAAGTCCAAATATGAGAAATTTTTAAACATCGATGTATGTAGGCAACAAAATAAAAATCCGCCCATTTATAATACCTATTGTATCTATACACAGATCCCCACATATGCAAATCCATGCTGAAGATAATTTACCAATACCTTCTTATTACATCTAAACAGCTGATATAAGTCAAAATTGTAGAAGTTAATTCATTCACCCTTCTGACGTCATAATGGCAGGCTGGCTGGCACGGAGCCAAGCTATCTTCGCGTCATACAACGCTCCCCTATTGGGTTTTTCCAGTTTTGGCAGCGAAGGGGTTGGCGACAAAACTTGGCTGAAAATGTGCCGTTGGACCAGAGTTTACTGGATTAATACCGGTGAAATAGTAATCTAAGACAATCTTTTGTTGCGGACAAATAATAATGGTCAGGTGAATATTTTCATATAAAATACTGGAATCTTGCTAATTTCAAACGATTGTACTCGCGGACATGTACCTAATACGGGTCGGATGCATATTTTTCATAGAAAATACCGGAAACATGTTGATTTCAATAAATATGTTTTAAAAATACATACTTATTTCCCTGAATTATTCATCAAACACACAAAAATTTTATTGTCAGTTGACTCTGTAGGTATAAAAATAGCAAGTCATGAAGCTGGAAACATGCTGTTGTCAAATATTTCTTTAAATATTTCATATTACATGTGCAACCGTTTTTAATATCAGATTGTATTGGAATTTCTCTGAATTTTTCACCCAATCCAAGAAACATGGAACTGAATTTATTTTATTTATTTATTAAGGTTTGCCAACAGGTGGAGATGTAGATGAATCGTCAGATGACTCCGTAGATATAGGTAAAATATTCTACGGAGTATTTATTAAGGTTTGCCAACAGGTGGAGATGTAGATGAATCGTCAGATGACTCCGTAGATATAGGTAAAAATAACAAGTAATGAAAAAAACCGGCCAAGTGCGAGTCGGACTCGCGCGCGAAGGGTTCCGTACCATTATCAATTTATTATTAAAAAAATACAGTTAAATCAACCTACCTCAAAAACTATAAGAGATAATTTAATCAAACTAAAAATCGTTGATAGAGTTTATTAATGTGCATAACATATATTTTTTTTAGAATTTTATATAGCGTAGTTTAAAAAATAGAGGGGGGGGACACATTTTTCAGACTTTGAGAGCTGATATCTCGAAAACGATTTGCTTAAATAAAAATAAGATTTATAAACCTTCATATCATTTTCAAAGACCTTTCTATTAATACCCCACACGCTTATATACAACTAAAAAAAATGTTCTATCCCTCAGTTACATGTATGGAGGGCCCCCACCCCAATGGTTTTTTTTACAATATAGTATCATAATCCTGTAGCGGTTCATACAACACATGTCCTTACCAAATTTCGTTATTGTAGCATTTATAGTTTCCGAGTAAATCGGCTGTGACAGACGGACAGACGGACAGACGGACAGACGGACATGACGAATCTATAAGGGTTCCGTTTTTGCCATTTTGGCTACGGAACCCTAAAAACTCGTGTTACCGAACATTTTAGGTGTTTTTTTAAACGTTCTAGATTTTTGCCTTTAAATGTAACGACAATTTCAAGGTGCGACCGCACCAACGCTCAAAAAACGTCGACGGTACGGAATCGCAGTGACGCATCGTATCCGTTTGCCCCCAATTTTGCCCCCCAAACCGCTGCTCAAAAACGGTGCAGGTACCTTTAATCTTTTTCGGATTATAATAAAAAAAATCTTATTAAAAATAATTCTTCCTATACTACAAATATTTTGAAAAATATTTCAAAATAAGCATGTTTGATTTATTTTCTATGAAAAATTCCATCCGACCCGTATTCATTGACCGAGAGTGTATATAAAGCCCATTCCTCTTTAGTTGTCTTATCTAGTAAACAACTTTCTAACCTAAAAGTGAAAGATTTCTGTCGTAAACTGTTATACCGCTGATTAAAATAAAGCAATCTTATAGTAATCGGGCATATTTATTATTTGTGTACTTAAGTATATAGATTAAAATGGTACTTATTTCAAAGTTAAAGCT